>NRDT01000047.1:0-61683 GCA_004124955.1 Starmerella riodocensis
CGTGGCTTGCGACTCGGCGCCGCCGGCGCCGCCGCCGAAGGGGCCGGTGATTTGCGGCGCGACGAAGGTGCCCGTGCGCTGCTGCTGTACGAAGGGGCCCGTCGTCTGCGGCACAAATGGCCCCGTGCGCTGCTGCACGAAGGACGTCGCCGCCGGCGCAGCCACGAAGGGGCCCGTGCGCTGCGCCTGCTGCTGGAGCGCCTGCTGCTGCTGCTGGAGCTGGAGCCGCTGCTGCTGTTGCTGGAGCTGGAGCTGCTGCTGCTGCTGCTGGAGCTGCAGCAGCGCGCCGCCGGTCGTCTGGGGGACCGGGGCCGCCGCGAAGGGCCCGGTGCGCTGCTGCAGCACGGGGCCGCCCGTGGTCTGCAGGGGGAACGACGTCGCCGCGGGGCCCGCCGCCATGGGGCCCGCCATGGGGCCCGCCATGGGGCCCGTGCGCTGCGCCTGCTGCTGGAGCTGCGCGGCGAACGGACCGGTCGTCTGCGGCGCAACGAAGGGGCCCGTGCGCTGCGGCTGCTGCGCAAACGGGCCCGTGGCCTGCGCGGGCACAAATGGGCCCGTGCGCTGCGCCGGCTGCAGCGTGGGCTGCAGCGTGGGCTGCAGCGGCGGCTGGCCCGTGGCGTACGCCGCGGCGAGGGGCCCAGTGCGCTGCGCGGGCTGCGGCTGGAGTGCGGGCATGAACGGGCCCGTGGCCTGGCTGGGGACCGCAGAGCCCGTGGGGTTCGACGCCGCGCCGAGCGAGCCCACGGAGCCCATAGCGCCCATGGCGCCCTGGGCGCCCATGGAGCCCGTCGGCTGCGTGGCGAAGGACGTGGTCGGCTGCGCGACCACGGGTTGGAAGGGGCCCGTGGTGTGGGGCACCATGCTGTTGGTGGGCACCGGCTGCAGCGGCTGGAAGGCGCGCGGCTGCGGGGGCGCCGGCGCGGCGGCCAGCATGGGCCCCGCGCTCTGCACGAACGACGAGCGCTGCGCGACGCCCGTGGCGAACGGCCCGAGCGCCTGCAGCTGCGAGCCGGTCTTTTGGATGTTGAGAAGCTCGCTCTGCTGGCGGCGCAGCTGCTCCTGCTGCTCGCGCAGCAGCTTGATCTGCTCGCGCTGCAGCTCCGCTTGCTGGCGCAGGATCTGGTGCTGCGTCTGGCGCTGCTGGCTGGCGAGGTGGGCTTCGGCCGTCTTCTGCGCGACCAGCGCGGCCGCCGCGGGGCCGCCGGTGAGCGCGGGCACCTGCACGGCCGGCGCGCCGGTCGCCGAGGCCGAGAGCGGCTTCGGCACCTGCTGCTGGCCGGTCTTCACGGACCCGAGGAGGTCGACGAGCGCGCCGGTGAGCTGCGCCTGCGTGAGCTGCGGCTGCAGCGTGGCGGACGCCGCGCCGGCCGCCTGCGTCAGCTGGGGCTGCAGCGCGGCCTGCGCCGGGGCGACCTGGGCCTGCGGCGTGGGCGACTTCGACTGGCTCTTCCAGACCTGGTTCTCGAGGCTCTGCGGCGTAGTGCCGGTGTTGTTCTGCAGTGCGCCGCCCTCGTTCGAGTAAAGCCCGCCATCGGGGTTGCGCACGCGGCCGAGCTTCTCGTTGATCTTCTTCGTGACGCGCAGGATATCGCCCTCGCGCAGGCCGAGCGTGCGGAGCACCGACGAGTTCACGTCGTTCAGCGAGCTCTCGTCCATGTTGTCGCGCGTGAAGTTCTTCGCGTAGCGGTTCGCGTTCTGCGGGTCGACGCCGCAGTCGAGGAAGAACTGCAGCCACGAGTCGCTGCGCGCGTTCGTCTCCTCCGCGGCCTGCGAGCTGACCGACGCGGTGCGGCTGCGCCGCGTGCTCTGCCGGCGGTCGACGAGCGGCTTATCGTCGCTGAGGTTGACGCCCGTGACGCCCTCGACGTACTCGACGTCGGAGACGCTGAGCTTGTTCACGGGCACGGCGATCTTGACGCCGTTCGACTTGTGGAGGTGCACCTTGCCGTCGCTGCAGCCGAGCAGCTGCGCGTCGACCTTGAAGTTGCCCGAGCGGTCGACCCAGAGCCGCATCTTGCGCGGGTCCGGCATGCTGTCGACGTGGCGCACCGTGCTGCGGCGCCGCACGAGGCGCGGGTCGGCACCGGCAGCTCCGGAGCCCGAGCTAGCGCCGTGGGTGCTGCGCGTCGAGCGCTGGCGGTTGAGGTCGCGCATCGAGCGCTGCCGCGAGATCTCGCGCGCCTGGGAGCGCGCGCTCTCGTGCTCGCGCTCGAGCTCGCGGTCGCGCGCGCGGTCGCGCGACTTTTTGTTGCGGAAGAGGTCGGTGAGCTTGCCGTCCTTCTTGTCGAGGTGCACGAACTTGCGCGGGACGAGGCCCTCGCGGCCGGACACGTTGCGCACGAGCCACCAGTCCTTGTCGGCGTCGTCGAGCACGAACACGGTCTCGAACTCGGAGACCGTGAGCTCGCGGCTGTTCGACGCGCGGAAGTCGAGCACGATCTGGCCCTGGCGGTGGCCCGCGGACTTCGCCGCGGCCAGCACCTCCTCGAGCCCGCCGCCGCGCCCCGCGCCGACGATCTGGCCGAGCGAGCTCACGATGCGGTCCGCCTCGGACTGCGAGGACGCCTTCAGCTCGAGCGAGGCCGTCGGGTGCTCGAGGTCGAGGAAGACGTGCTTCTTCTCGCTGCTGTACCGGATGATGTCGTGCACGTCCCATTTCTGCGTGCGCCCGCCGCCGTCGTCGTTGATTAGAGTGACGTATGTCGGCGCCACGACGAGCGTCTTCGCGACGCGGCGGCGCCCGCTGATGTCTGTGATGGGCCACGTCAGGTGCTTCTGGCCCTCCCGGTCCTTTTCCCGGTCGCGACTGCTGCTGCGGCTGCCGCTGCCGTGCGCCGTCACGGGCTCGTCCGGCAGGTCGCGGTCCAGCATCTCGCGGTTCGGGCGGTACACGGACCCCGGCCGCGACGGCCGCGGCGGCGCGTCCGAGGCGGCCGCGACAGCTCCGGCGCGGCGCACGGAGAAGCGGCCGCGCGACGAGGACGACGCCGTGCTGCGGCGCGCGAGCTGGCACGACATGGAGGAGGCGCGGCGGTTCCTGACGTCGGACCACATGGAGCGGCTCGAGGCGCTCATCAGCCGCTGGGAGCACGGCAACGCGGACGTCGGCGACGACGTGGACCTGAACACGGGCCGCGTGGTCGTGGACACGGGCCACCTGCAGGCGCTGGCGCCGCAGGCGAACCTCGAGGTGCTGTCGAGCGAGGAGGACTCGAGCGCGGACTCGGACGCGGGCGAGCCCGAGCCGGCCGCGCGCGGCGACGGCGACGGCGTCCTGGACGCGGCGTTCACGGTCTGCCAGAAGTCTGCGCCGCTGCTCAACGGGCTCGTGGACGCCGTGCGCGGGCGCTGGGTCGTCTGAGAGCCGCGCTTGGTTCCCAGTGCAGAGCTTGCACTCACTGGATCTGTAAGGACGATTTGTTACCTGCTCAGGCTTAGCGAACTTGCCGAAAGGGTCGGCGAATGGTTCACCCGCATGAAACCGACCATTGCTGATAGATCTCGGGCGCTATGAAGCCCCACTTTCCATTTGCGTCAAGGGCAGCCTCCTGGCCCGAAGGGCGTACCTACTCCTGACCTACTACTTTAGAGCATAAGTGCTGCGTCAAAGACAAAACGGAGGGTAGACTGCGAACTTTAAGAGAGAACCTAGTGTTTCTCTGAAGGTTCTGTCGAGTGCGAGCACGGCTTCGAATGATGCGTTCGTGCTGACTCGCCCCGCACGTCTCTAAACGCGAGGTGTAGGCGAGGTGCGGACGCACAGTGTTCGCTGCACAGAAAACTTGAGGCGACCGCCACTTCGAGCCTGCCCCGTCGCTATGCATATAGGTTAACTTTACAGAGTATTTAGGTTTGCAGCTGCGGCCTGGCGGCTAGGCGTCGCTACTTCCGTTTCAGGCAGGTAGCTGTTATAGGCGAGGTGGGGAGAAGCCTGGCCGGCCAACGCAACGCCCTAGCCCAGACACTTCCTTCGCGTGACATGAAAAATTCTCCACGGCAAAGCGTCCTTCAGCACTTCCTACTGACGGAAAGACCATGTCGACCTCGACTCCGAACTTTTTTGCCGTGCTCGGAGAGGACTCCAGCCCCGCCGTGGGCACCGGCGCGGTGCACCTCGCCGGCGCACCGAAGGTGGCCCCCACGACGAGCTCGAAGAAGGCCGACGTGAACCCGAAGGCCGATCCCGGCAAGGCGCGCAAGCGCAGCCCCGGCGCGCCGTCGAACGACCGCATACTGAAGGAGAACAAGGACGGCGGCCGCGCCAACAACCGCCGCGTGCCCGTGCGTGAGGGCGCGCCCGCGCACCAGAGCCGCCGCGCTGAGCGCACGGACCGCCAGCCGCGCAACCCGAAGCGCGACACCGCCAAGCGCACACGCGCCGGCTGGGGCGACGAGAACCAGGAGCCCGTCGAGGAGGCCGCCGGCGAGCAGATCGCCAAGGACCAGGAGGTCCTCGACGCCGCCGAGGACGCCGAGTTCGAGGCCGCGCAGAAGGCCACGCCGAGCCTCACGCTCGAGCAGTACCAGCAGCAGCAGCGCGAGATCGCTGAGGGCCTGAACACGCGCGCCAAGAAGGCCGCCCCGCCCACCAACACCGACGCAGCGGCCGCTGTTGCCGCCGAGCGCCCCAGCACGGCGCCCGAGCCCCGCAAGAAGCTCTCGAACAAGCCCCGCAAGGAGACGCACACCATCGAGCTCGACGCCAGCCAGGCCAAGCCGCTCGTCCGCGAGCAGCGCGAGCCGCGCGAGGACCGCGACCGCAGGTCGGCGCCGCGCGCCCCGCGCGGTGGAAAGCCCGCGGGCAGCCGCGGCGGCCGCCCCGCTCGTGGCGGCAAGGAGGGTCGCGAGGGCCGCGAGGGCCGCGACGGCAAGGACGGCAAGCCTGCGGGCGCCCGCAAGCCGGCGTCCCGCTCCGCGCCCAAGAACGCCGCCCCGGCGTTCTCCCTCGATTCGCTGCCCAAGCTCGGCTAGGCACCTTCCAGGGGAGGGGGAAACCACACTTCTTTTCCCCGTCACACGCACACACGCGCTCTCGCCTTGCGTTTCGCCTTGCGTTTCGCCTCGCGCTCTGGCTCGCGCTATGCCTCCCGTTATATTTCTCTCTAGCCTGCATGGACACACGCACTACGCGCGCGCGTGCGCGCGCGCTAATTAAAGGAGTTCCTCCTCTTATATGCCCCGCAAGCGACAGGACTGCCCCTCGACTGCTCTTTTCGCGGCACACAGCGCGTCGGCTGTGTGTGCGGGCTGAAGGACACGGGGATGGGTGAGAAGAAGGCATTCTGGCACGGAGAAGAGCGACTGGCGTTCCCCCACCACCCCCCCCACTTCCTCTTCTTCCTCAGAGCTGGTACGGGGAAGGGGCGCGGCGACTGTGCGACCGTTCCGGCGTTACATATGTGAATAAAAGAACCATAACTTGTACTCGAAGCCCAACACAGGACTACACAATCTACGAAAAGCTCAGCTCGCGAGCTGGGGCGGGCGCCCTTGCGCGTCTACAGGTCTGTCTACAGGTGTGTCTACAGGTTTCCGCTGAGGTGCTGCGCGCCGTCGAGCGGGATGACGGCGCCGTTGATGTAGCGGCCCGCGCGCGAGCACAGGTAGACGACCACGCCCATGAGGTCGTTCGGCTCGCCGAGGCGGCCGAGCGGGTTGTCGGCCACGACCTGGTCGCCGATGATGCTGAGCAGGCCGTCCGCCATGCGCGACGGGAAGAACCCCGGCGCGATGGAGTTCACGGTGATGCAGCTCGGCCCGAGCTCGACGGCGAGCGTCTTTGCGAGGTGCATCACGCCGGCCTTGCTCGCGAGGTAGCCGTACATGCCGCCGCTGCGGCCCGTCCGCAGCGCCGCGGTCGAGCCCGTGACGACGACGCGGCTCGGGTCGTCCTGCGCGCCCTTCTGCTCGAGCAGCGGCGCGAACGCCTGGATCGTGAGGAACACGCCCTTCAGGTTGACGCCCAGCACCATGTCGAGCGCCTCGGCCATGTGGTCGCCGAACTGCTCGAGGCGCTGCGTGCCCGCGTTCGCGACGAGGATGTCGATCCCCGCCGCGTCGCGCCGGCGCACGCCCTCCACCAGGGCCGCGATGCCCTCCTCCGTCGAGCCGTCCGCCGCGAGGCCGACCGCCTCGCCGCGGAGGCCCGTGGCCGCCGCGAGCTTGTTCAGCGCCGCGGCCGCCTCGTCGCAGTCGGCCTGCGCGCGCGAGCTCAGGTACACGCGCGCCGCGCCGGCGCGCAGCAGGCCCTCCGCCATTGTGAGCCCGAGGCCGCGCGAGCCGCCGGTCACCACGGCCACTTTGCCGTCTACTCTGAATAGGTCTGCAAGCGACATTTTTCTCGTTTCGCGGAGCGGGCCATGGCGCCTAATGCCTCCTTAAGTGGTCGTTTTCGACGGCGAACGCAGCACGCGGAGCGTGCCTGAGGGGGAGCATGCAGGGTTCGGCTGTGGGACCAAACTTCCCGAAGCGGGGTGCCGTCGGAAGAGCGGCCTCAAGGCGTGCCTCAAGGCGTGTGAGACAGGCAGGGTGCATGCAGCGTCACGGTTTTGGCCTGCTCACGCCTTGTCGACCCTGGGGCTCGCTTTGGTTTCCTCTATTTAGGCTGCAGACGCCGAAGACTTGGGCTAGGCCAACAGCTGCGTTGTTTTTCAGCAGCCACTCTCGCCCCCTGGGCAGTCTGTCAGTACTTCTCATTACATGCGGGTCAGCATTGAAAATTGGCAAGCTAGTCTACTTGTCCAGTGTAGTTGTCCAGTGTAGTTGGCCAGTGTAGTTGTCCAGTCTAGGTATCTATCATAGTCGTCCAGTCGAGACGTGGCTTCCGCTCCATTGAGACCACACTGAGCTGAGCGCCGACTGAACCCCTTTATCCTAGCTAGATCCAGCTTGGACGAGCAATTGACCCAGCATAAAGCGTTTGGCACACTATTTCATCGACGCAAGTCGTCAAATGAATGTTAACACTGTAGCGTGCTTGCGGAGGCGGCGCGCGCGGGAGGCGCGAGAAAATGGTAAATATAGTGATTTTAAATAGAGTCTCATGCATGCTTCATTATTTATACAGTGTCATTAGTTGGAGCGCAGCTGCACAAGCGCCGCAATGGCGTCCTGCTCGCGCGGCGACGTCTGCCGCAGCTGCGCCGGGCCGATGGCCTGCCAGTCCTCCTCGTCCGTGCCCTCGACCTCGGAGTCGTCGTCGAAGTCCTCGCTCTCCGAGTCGGAGAACACGGCGGAGTCCTCGACGGGCCCCAGCGACGGCGACAGCGGCGGCTTCGAGTTCGGCATGTTGCGGCTGATGCTCTCGCGGTGGACGCCGGGGTTCAGCATCCCGCGCGCGCCGCCGGTCAGCGAGACGGAGCGCTCCGTGTGCCCCTGCACGGCCCAGCGGCCCCAACCAACCTTCACGAACTCGGACTTCGGGCCGTCGAGCACGGCGATGATGAGCCGCCGCTGCTTCGACAGACTCAGCTCGCCGAACCCGGGAATGGTCGCCGCCAGGTGCGACGTGATGTGCCGGATCGGCAGCGGGCCGTGGGCGACGAGCAGCTTGCGGATCTTCTCGCCCGTCACGGCCGCCGCGGCGGCCACGGCGATCGGCGAGTGCGTGTTCAGCGGCTTGCTGGGCACGTCGCCGCTGAACGAGGACTGCCGCAGCTTCGCGCGCGGCGTCACGCTCGACCGCGAGCGCGGCTTGCCGGGCTTCGGCGCGCGCGGCGCGACCAGCCCGGACACGAGCTCGGGCCGCGCCTCCATCGAGCTCGACACGCTCCGCGGCTTCGCGCGACGCAGCGCGTCCGCGGCCACCTGCTCGCTCGGCCCGAGCGGTTCGCTGCTCACGCGCACGCTGGGCCGTCCGTGGCTGCGCGCGCCGTTGTGGATATTTGTGTGGATGCTCGCGGGCGCGCCGTCGCCTGCGCTGTGGCTCACGCCGTTCGCGCCGTTCGCGCTGTCCGCGCTGCTGCGCGTGCCGCCGTAATTGTAGGAATCAGCGGGGCCGTCGGGCCCGCTTGCGGGCGCGCTCGCCGCGCCCGCAGCCTCGGGCGACGCGCGCAGCGGCGCCGCTTCTTGGGAACCAGACATCCGAGTACGCACGCCAGTCAGTCTGCTCAAAGCTCCGGAGAGAAGCAGTTGGTTTGGCGGATGCGAGCTAATGTAGAGGCGGTGATGTGTTCGGTCGACGTGGTGCTGCCGCCTGAAAAGTCACGCACCGCGCGCTAAATGTGGCCGAGTAGAGGTTCTGCTGTACGCAGAAGTAGCGTCTGCTTGCCAACGTAGGGATTGTTCGGAGATTCGGCACCAAAACTTCACGAGTTCTAGCTTGAAACTCTCGGCTGCGTTGATCTGTAGGTGTTTGGAAAATACAGAGGTGGGGGGAGGGGGGGGTGTAATGGCCGTGGAACTGATGGGATGTGTCAGTTGCGTTTTGGGTGGCTCGCGGGTTGGAGTTTGGGACATGAACGGCGGTCGTTCCTTACTTAGTCATGTTACATGGGCAAGGCGGCGTTACTGCTACTGCGCTATTCGGTCTTAGCGCGCTCCTGCAGCGCTACATAGAGTGATCTCGCTGGGCGCTCTGCACGCACGCGTGCACGCGCGTGAGCTATATAAACGTTCATGCAGCGCTTCGCTAGGCCTCCCCCCGCATTTATGGCCGTGCGCATCACAAACAGGCCTGGGCGCTTAATTTAAGACTCTCGGGTCCTGGCAGCTCGCAGGGTAGCGGTCTGTCAGTGTTTTGGAAGCGTTGGGCATCGAGGCTCGGACCGTGTCTAGGCAACGTTCTCTCCAGCACACGAGCGCATGTGATCACAGGGTGGTGCGCGCTAACGCTGGTGTGACAAATGTCCGGTCGTACATACACTGGGCAAACTCATGCAGCTGCGACGAGGCGGGGAACACCTAGGGTTGGGGGGCTTGGGCCTTATTTCGGGCCGTCGCTGCAGATACGAGGGCCGAAGAAGACCCGGCTCTGGCGTGCGCAGCGCAATGGGTGCGCTGCGAAGCCTGGCGATCGCCAGCACGAAAGACGCACGCGCCGCCGCTTTTCTGTCTCGCGCGCGGTTCGGGTCTTCCGCAGCACGTTTCTTTTTCCGTCAGCGATCGGCAGAGTAGGGTTCAACGGTAATGGGGGCAGGTGCGTGCTCACTAGACACACCCTCTACCCGTGCTGCGACGCCTGGGCTGAGTGAGTACCGCCCCCGCCGCCACGCCACTATGTGGGCAGCGCGCGCCTCGTTCGCTTGCGTTAGGCGCCTTTTTGGGCGCAGCGATACGCCGCATGCGGCTAAACATATATTAGCGCCGACCTGCCTCTTCTGACAGCACAGAGCGAAAGTAATGATTGCAGTAGTGTTTCTCGTGTGTGGTGCCGTCTACTTCATAATCAGAAAGCTCGTCGGGCGCCGGCGCAGACAACGCGGCGCCTCGGCCCCTGCCTACACCTACTCGTCCGCCCCCCCTGCTTACTCCCCCTTGCCTCAAAACGGCCAACCTGTCAAATACGCGGGCTTCTAAATTGAACAGACAAGTGCATAGGGCCGCTGTGCAAGGCCTGCGTGCTTTGCGATGGTCGGGCCGGTATCTGGGCGTCGCGGCTGATGCCATTGGACCTTGCCGCTGACGCCCTTGACTCTGCGCTCCCCACCCAATTTTGAAAGTTTCACGCTGCACCTCAAAGGTAAGCGAACTTGGCGCATGCACACCACACATGTGTGCATGCACAATGATAGCGATTCGGCCATCTCTCTGCCAGCAGCGGGAGTATATGAAGCGTCTCTTATAGATGCGCGACGGCCCTGGGTGATAGTACACAATAGCAGTACATACTGCCCAGGAGCGAGAAACTAACGAACTGCGTCGCCGCATGAGTTGAACTAATAATGTATAGCATTAAACCTAATTGGTTGCGAACGTCCTGGTTCCTCTCTAAGTTAAGACTTGCAGCTTGATTTGCACCTCAACCGATGGCTCGCCGTGGGGCCCCGCCTTGCGGCTCGCCTTGCGGCTCGCCATACGGCTTGAGTTGCAACTAAAGTTGCGGCTTGAGTTGCGGCTCGAACAGCGGCTCCGCATAGTGCCTAGAATATGTACAGAGCTCTCAGTATTGAAAAACACCAAGCACAATTCGGGGAGGATAACTTTTCAAGGGAAGTGGTGGGGTTTCTTGTTAAAGATATATATATATGAGGCATTAAAAAACAGCATGCTTAGTAGCCGAACGAGGCAAGCTGCTTCGAAACGTCCGACTGGGCCTCAGCAGCCTTGGCAGCAGCGATCTTCTTCTCGAGAGCGACCTTCTTGGCGTAGTAGGCGGCGCCCTTGGCCTTACGGCGGTCCTCGAGCTTGGCAACAACGTCCTGGTAGTGCCAGCCCATCTCATGCGACAGACGCTTGACCGTGGTGTACTTGCGGCCAGGCTGGAGACGCAGCACGCGGAGGGCCTGCGGCACCACAACGCGCTTCTTCTTGTCGAAGGGGGAGGGAACACCCTCGAAAACCTGCAGACGCTCGAGGGCGGCCTTGCCCTTGGCGGTCTTGTGGGAGATCATACCGCGGACGGCCTTGTAGAAGATGCGGCTCGGGGCGCGGAAGTGGAAGGGACCGTGGGTCGGGTTGTAACGGGTGCTCTTCCTCAGGTAGTCGAGGTACTTCAGCTTGTTGCGGAAGAACTCGCCGCTGATGTTGAGCTCCTCGGCGCGGACAACGGTGATGCGCTGACCGTTGAGGATCTGCTTGGCCACAATAGAGGCAAGACGGCCAAGAAGGTGGCCCTTCGCGTCAATCACAATCTCCTTCTCAAAGGTGCTCATATTTCTGACTGGGCTTACAACGCGACTAAGATTTCAAAGTTCAGTCAGACTAGCCCCGGCTTGGGATTCAAACCCGAACCTCAGTTGTGAGTCGCTCGTGACTTGTCGCTCTAAAGGCTTGAGAAGCTTTCAGGGGTGCTGAATAATAGAGCCCTAGCTCAGCCCTAACACGATGCACTTCTACAAGCCGGTGTCTCCCTGACGACCCTAAGTTATGGGGTGAGGGCAGGCCCCTCCCGCCCTATGGCTGCAGCGACAGCTGCATCTACGTGCACCATCGGCAACCCCAGCGGCAGGCCAGCGGCAGGCCGCGCCAGCACAGGCGGCCCCCCAGGCAGCCGCCGGCAGCTCTTTGGACAGCACTGGCGATGGCAAAAAGGTGTAGCTGTGAATGAATCATGAGCGAGCTTCTGGTGGCTCGTATGCAGGCAACAGACTAATTGGAGGTAGTATGCTAGATTGAGGTAGTATGTACTGCGTGACTAGGTGATTATCCGTAATATTCTTCTGTCGATCGTCAATAGCATAGCGCCACGCTTGCAGTATTACGCAAATTGAGCGCCCGGATACAGTGTGGGGGTGTGGCGCGCAATAGAAGCGCGCCGCATAACTACTGAACGAAGCCAGAAGCACAGGGCGCAGTGTCATTTCGAGTGCCATTTTCAATGAGGAAGAGTAGACTTCGCCTATAAATAATCAGCAATTACAATAAATCTATCCGTCGGCCTCGTTAGGCTTTGCTGCCTTCCAGCTTCTCCAGAAGCGGCATGGGCTCCGTGCGGTGCGTCACGTCAGCAGCGTTGTTGTTCTTCCGCGGCCGTTTCGGCCCAGCGTTGTTTGGAGAGCTCGAATCAATGCCAAACTCGTCGAGGCGCGTGGCCCCGGCCCGCGCCATCGACGCAGGCGTGGCGTTATTAGGCGTGGATTCGAGGTTCACATACTTCCACAAAGCTGGCGAGCTCTCGGGGACGGACGACCCAGACTGTGGCGGCAGTTTGATGTTCGGCATGTCTCCAAGTCCGCGCGCCACGGGCTGATACGCGTGCGCCGGGGTCTGGACATCGGGCTCTGTTTTGAGCTCGGTGCGGGCTGCGGAACGCTGGCTGGGGGACTGCCTTCTTGCGCCCTCCGCCTCGGCCGAGGATTGGCGGGAGCCTCTGGAGGTGTCGCTTCCGCTGGCACCCTCGTCCGGTTTGGGGGCGCCGGTGCTGGGCGCCACGAACGGGTGCACTGGACTGTGCTGAGGCGAGGTTATCTGGTCAGACACTGGCGGCGCCGGCATGGGCATGACGGGCATCGGCTGCCCCGGATGCTGCGGGTAGTAGGACATGCCGAAGGACGGCATGTAGGGAAAGCCCTGGACAGGGTAGCCCCGGTTGTCGCCCATGTTGGGGAATGCAAAAGGAAGCGGGAAAGACTGTGTGTGCTGTGGGTGCTGCTGCGGGTGCTGGCTCTGCGCAGACTGCGGGCCTTGCGGATGCATGATTGGGAGCGGCTGAAACTGAGCAGGTAGCTGCATGGCCGGATGCTGCGATGCTGCGGCTATATACTGATGCTGGTGTGGATGCTGCTGCGGTGGCTGCTGCTGCTGCGGTTGCTGCTGCGGCTGCTGCTGTTGTTGTTGTTGTTGCTGCTGCTGCTGCTGCTGCTGCTGTTGGTGGTGATGTGGCTGTTGGTGTTGTGGCGCCGGTTGCTGGTGCTGCGCGTGTGGCTGCGCCGCTCGGGCGTGTTCCTGCTGGTGATGATTTTGATGATCTTGGTGGGGTTGAGCCTGGGGCGGCATCTGCCGCTGCTGCTGTACAATGTGAGACTCGGCCTCGGAGGAGTCTTCCTCGCGCTTGATGTCGGAGTGCGCGCGTTTGCGGCCCGCGTCGAACCGGGCGTCGATGGTTTCTTTCTCCGCTGTGGAGAAGTTGCGGCGCGCGTTCGCGGTGCCGGGAATGCGGGGCTGGCCTATGTGTGACGCGCGCTTTATGAACTCTTCCTTGTATGCGTCCACGATGTGCCACTTCGAGCCCTTTCCCGGCTCGTTCTGTTTTCGCGCGACCTTCTCGAACGCCTTGTTCAGCGACAGATTGTGCCGGATCGAGTTTTGCCAGCCCGGCTTGGAGTGGCGGTAGAACGCGTAGTGACCAGCAATCCACGCATAGATGTCCGCAAGCGTCATCATGTGTTCGGGCGACGACAGGATGGCTTGAGAAATCATGGTCGCATAGGAGTAGGGGGGCTTGATGTCTTTGCACTCGTCCGAGCCCAGATCCGGCAGAACAAAGTCCGAAGTCGGCACCTGTGACCGCGACAGAATGGTCACTCCTCTTGGATATGCTGCGGTCGCCACAGGTTGGCCTGCGCTCGTCGTGTTCTCCGAGCCTTCTCGAGCTGCCGCAGAGCCCGCTCGCGGTAGCTGCCTGAGTTTCTGAGGCTGCGCATTCTTCTGCAGCGGCTGCACCGGCTGCTGCTGCTGATGCTGCTGCTGCTGCTGCTGCTGCTGCTGTTGTTGCTGTTGCTGTTGCAATTGTTGTTGCTGCGACAGGCCGCTCCTCAGCTTCTGGACATAGATGGGCGCCACTTTCGGCTCGGCATCTGGAAGAACGAACATCATTTGCACGTTGCCGACATCGAGAACGTTGCCGGACTGCAGGGCGTACGTCTGGCCATTGCGTATGAGAACGCCGTCCAGTCTCAGGCCGTTGCGCCCGCACACACAGACTTCCCAGACGCGCGTAGAGAGGTTGTAACGGATCACAGCGTGCCGCCTCGACACGATTTTTGAAGGGGCGAGGTCGATGTCGACCTTCTCCGCTGAGTCCATGGCCGTTCGGCCAATGTTGATTTCGAGTTGCTGCACATAATACGTCCAGGTTCGGCCGGCGAGCTTTGCGTACGCCTGAATCTGTTGGTTGGCTGTTCGTTCGTTCGAATGCACCTTGCAGACCTCGGCGCCTCCTTCGGGCTCTTTGAGCGTGGAAATTACCAGGTCGATGTCGACCTCGGGGCCTGGCGAGCCATTCGTGAGCGCCACGCTAGTGTCGGCCGACCCTGTGCCTGAGGAGGATTCGGATTCGGCGCTGCGAGGGCCCGAAGCAGCCGCTTGCGGACCTTCACTGCGCTCCATTCTTCCCCTGTCTGCAAAAGCGGCCCCTTGAGCAGACGGTGGGTTAGTGACGCGTTCTTTGGACGGCATACCGTCTATTTGTTTTTGACGGCAACAGAATGTAAACAAAGAAGCGGGGTGACTAATGACATTTAGATGAGCAGGGCCATCTTCCCACCATTTTCGTTCCACACCACATGCAAGTTACGCCCTACTTCAGTAAAGGCGAGGCCAAAAGGGCCTCTTTGGCACTCCTGGGATAGGGACCACACGGCCTTGGTGGTGAATGCGTCCATATATCCCTGAAGACCCTTCCGGGTGCCAAAAACTATGCAGGGTTTAAGAATGGCTGGCGGGCGCGCACTTCAGAGAGCGGTAAATTTAATCGTGGTGTAACCCTTTCTTCAGTAGTGTCTGCACCTGATCCTTTAGCGTCTGCCGTCTGTTTAGAAGTTGGTAGGCAGCATAAGGTGCACACTCTAGTCTAGAACAACTTTTGTTTTGGCGAGCCCTCACAACCACCAACATGTGGCCATGTAGCGTGCACTGGTGGCGGGGTGTGTTTGTAGCCTGGAAAACGCACGTTCACTGCCCCTTCCCCTGCTGGTAAGCCCAGCACCCTGAAAACGCTGATTAAAATGATCGTGCTATTTGTGTCTTCTTGGGAGGGGTAGGGAGCTGGAGCTGGGCTCTAATGCGCCTCCAATACGGCAGCGACTTTAAGGGGGACGCACTGTAGGTCTCGCTTCTCTATAGAGGGCCAGTAAGCGGCTCTAAGTGCGTACAAATTAGTGTTCTATCAACTCGAGGCAAGGCCGTTCCGCTCCTGTCACACAAAGTCGGCCGCCGCTGGCTCATCGTAGTCGCCCAAAACGCCGAGGGCAAGGGGTTCACTCGAGTACTGTCTCTTAGCTAGCCCACAGCGGAGATAGGCATAGGTGGTAGAGTGCACGCGGCTGATCTAGGTTTGAGGACCACTTCGGACATTGTAGCGACGAGCCGCACAAAATAGCGCGATCAACGTCGAATTCCGCCACATGGTCAATTATTTCGTTGACGTGCCATGGAAAACCTCACATTAAACAAGATGAGGCGTTTGCACGTCCCGGACGCAGGCGTCGATCGCTGCAGTCGCCATGGAAGAGCTGTCCATGCGGTAACTATTGACGCATCATGTACGCTTTTTTTTGCAAGTAAATTACATTGTGGGCTAGGGTCTCTGATTGCTAGGAGGGGCCAGAGAGATATGCAAAGACTTCTACCATTGCAGGCGCAGAGGTTCAGGGCCTCGTCGTCTTTGAGGCGCTGCGTTCGCGTCTTCTGCACGTATCCGAATTTGAAAGTAATTGCATCGGACTCCTATTGCCGAGCGCGCATACGCTCTGTGAGCCTAATCAAGGGAAGGCGTACCCTGGGGCCTTAGAAACGGCAAACACACGTACACCTCCTCAGCCCAGGGTTGAACATTGGCAGTGTGAACGTCGACACCTTGCCCACCTATACGCTGTGATGAGAGTATTACAGCGTCAGTCGTACGTAGTGGGGTTTGGTTCCGCCTTAGGGCTTCTGGAAAGCTGCACAGCTGACATAATATTAAAAAAATTTTTTACTACGGGTTTTTAAGCCCACTCTTCGGAAAAAAGAATATATAAGCAGCACAATCACACTTGGCTGATTTTTCTTAACCGAAGAAATTAATCAAAATGGGCAAGGATAAGACTCATATTAACATCGTTGTTATTGGCCACGTCGACGCTGGTAAGTCGACGACCACCGGTCACCTTATCTACAAGTGCGGCGGTATCGACAAGCGTACCATCGAGAAGTTTGAGAAGGAGGCTGAGGAGCTCGGCAAGGGCTCCTTCAAGTACGCTTGGGTCCTCGACAAGCTGAAGTCTGAGCGTGAGCGTGGTATCACCATCGACATTGCTCTGTGGAAGTTCGAGACGCCCAAGTACAACGTCACTGTTATTGATGCCCCGGGCCACCGTGACTTCATCAAGAACATGATCACCGGTACTTCGCAGGCTGACTGCGCCATCCTGGTCATCGCTTCCGGCCAGGGTGAGTTCGAGGCTGGTATCTCGAAGGACGGTCAGACCCGTGAGCACGCTCTTCTGGCCTTCACCCTCGGTGTCCGCCAGATGATCGTTGCCGTCAACAAGATGGACTCCGTCAAGTGGTCTGAGGCCCGTTTTGAGGAGATCATCAAGGAGGTTTCCAACTTCATCAAGAAGGTTGGTTACAACCCCAAGGAGGTCCCCTTCGTCCCCATCTCGGGCTGGAACGGCGACAACATGCTTGAGCCGGGCACCAACGCCCCCTGGTACAAGGGCTGGACCAAGGACACCAAGCAGGGTTCCTACAAGGGCAAGACCCTTATCGAGGCCATCGACGCCATCGAGCCCCCTGCCCGTCCCACCGACAAGCCCCTCCGTCTTCCCCTCCAGGATGTCTACAAGATCGGTGGTATCGGTACTGTGCCGGTCGGCCGTGTCGAGACCGGTGTTATCAAGCCCGGTATGGTCGTCACCTTCGCCCCTGCTGGTGTGACCACTGAGGTCAAGTCCGTCGAGATGCACCACGAGTCCATCGCTGAGGGTCTCCCGGGTGACAACGTTGGCTTCAACGTCAAGAACGTCTCCGTTAAGGACATCCGTCGTGGTAACGTGTGCGGTGACTCCAAGAACGACCCCCCTCTTGGCTGCGCCTCGTTCACTGCCCAGGTCATCATCTTCAACCACCCTGGTCAGATTGCTGCTGGTTACACTCCGGTTCTTGACTGCCACACTGCTCACATTGCTTGCAAGTTCGCTGAGCTCGAGACCAAGATCGACCGCCGTACCGGTAAGGCCACTGAGGAGCACCCCAAGTTCATCAAGGCTGGTGATGCTGCCATCGTCAAGATGATCCCGTCCAAGCCTATGTGCGTCGAGACCTTCACCGAGTACCCCCCTCTCGGCCGTTTCGCCGTCCGTGACATGCGTGTCACTGTCGCCGTCGGTGTCATCAAGGGCGTTGACAAGACCCAGGCTGCTGGTGGCAAGGTCACCAAGTCTGCTGCCAAGGCTGCTAAGAAATAAGCTAGTGATTTATAGTTCGTAGATTTCTACTTATTGAATTCTCAGTATATGCATGTGCTTTGATCATAGAAAACGTGCTTCACGACTTCGACATTTCAAATTGAGGAGGTGCAACTATATACATGAGTCTTCACGAAATCATAACATAGTCGCGAATGACAGCCTTATTTAAGCTTTCTTAAATTGCTCCACCAAATCTTGGTGGCAACTCGACTACACGCTGATCGCCTCGCTCAGCCTAATGCAGCTGGGGCTATATGGGGCATCTCAAGTAAATATGTATAGGCAGATATTTTGAGGCCCCTAGGGTTGGGCCGCCACGAAAAATCTAGCTGATCCTGAGTCCCTTGAACAAGCAGGCCTAACTTGTAACGGGGCGACGAAACTCTTCGCAACCAGTGATGAGCAAGGTCAATGTCAGTGGCCGGACATGGAAGGCAGACCACAAGCCCGTGAAGCAGTCGTCCGATTGGGCTAGGCGGGAGCAAGAGAAGGCCCAACTTGACCAGATCAAAGCTAAGGAGAAAGAGCTGAAAGAAGACAAGAAGCGGGCGCACGATGAGCATGTCAACCGGATCAAGGAGCGACGTGAGAAGAAGGCCGAGAAGGAACGCTACGAGAAGCTGGCTTCTGTGATGCACAAGAAGAGAGTGGAGCGACTTCGTAAACGCGAGAAGCGCAACAAACTTCTGAAAGAGAGATGAAGACCCCGCCGCAAGAGAGCTCCTGCGGACGGGCCAGTTTGCTATACTCGTATTTTTCAAGCATCCACGTCATCGAACTTGTTCGCAATATCCCTAATTAATGCCCCACGTAATGTGCTGTTGCTAATGCTTCCTTTCGAATTGCGGATGTGCCCCAATTCAGACTCAACATATATTAATAAATACCGGTTAATGCTGCGATCGTGAGGCCGAGGCTATGCCGGCCCAAGCTAGCTATCGAGTAGTCATGATTAGCGGCCGTCCAGCTCTTTCGAAGGTCACTTCAAAATTGCTCGAGGTCAAACAAACAAATAGCCCTCAAAGGCATTGGCAACGTAGCTGTACACCGAACAGCTTCGAAATTGTTGCATGCATTGCGGCCCGCCTCAGCTTCAGGTTGCTTTGCCATCACTTTCTTTAGAACGCTGAGCATATTCCTTTCGCGGCTCTTCTTTCTCAGACGAGTTCTCGCTAGCCGCCTTCTCTGTCGGCTTATCATTCTCTTCGAGCCGCTTCTTACGCTTTTCCGCATCCTTGTCTCGCCCGTCACCCTCTGCAGGCACCTCCTCGTTGCTCGATTGGTTGTCGTTGTCACTATCCTCATCGCTCGGCTTTCCCGTTTTGAACCAGAGGCATATGGCATGGCACCAACCGTTGAGGAACAGATACTCGCATTCGTAACTCCCAAGCTTCTCGGCTTGCTTCAGATCAGTTGTGCGGGGGACATGGAGGCAAGTCTCACGGTATCCCAGCTTCCGTGCGTATGCTAGCATGTCGGTGACCGAGGGGTTGAGATTCTCCAAATCAAACACCTCCTGCTGTTTGTAGCTCGGGCCGCCCCACTCCGGACTGGAGAAAAGCAACGTATCGCTCGGCTCGAAGCCAGCTTCTTTGCGGCAGTCGAACTTCAGAATATCCATCTGGAAGAACTGAATCCAATCCGTGACCATATAGATAGAGGAATTGTGCTTCGCGTCGGACAGCGTCGATGGATCCAATTCCACGGAAGCTACTTGGAAGCCGTTCTCGGCAAATGCTATGGTGCTGCCGCCACAGCCGCCGCATCCATCGACGACCGTGCGGAACCCTTTCTCGTACGCTTTCTGAGCGATGCGGTGCGCGATCTCTTCGGCAGTCACGCTATACAGCATCTGGTCGCTCAGCCTAATGCCTTCGTCGAACCTCGAAAACAGCATAAGCTGTTTTCGCCTTAGCTTGAAGGCCTTCCGTTCCTCATCGCTATATCTGTGTGGTGGCATTGGTGGCAATGCGCTGTGCAACGCACGTTTATATAAGCCTACAAGCCTCTAAAAGTCTAGGGCTGTCTTCATCTCCGGATCCTATGTACTCAATTATACCCTGGTGAGAAGACACTAAACGCTAAGCTTGGGCACGAATTTGTGGCAAGACTCCACGGTTTTTATTCAATGTGTATTATTATGAACATAAGCTTGTTGAGCCTAAGTCGCGCGAGTGATGATTAAGACCGGTCACAGTGACTTCAACAAGAAGGCACCTACGTGAGCCCTACGTTAATGGCACCTGGTGAGAACGTTGACTACGCCTCGATAAGGCTATTAAAGAGCAGTGTGAAATTGCGATCATCGAGCTAAACAATTCCGAGGAACTGTTGGACGCCGAGAAGTCGCCGGGTTGGATCTCTCCGTATGTGACGCACGACGCCAAACAGGGAGACATCAAACCCTGCCCTTCAGCGTGAGACCCGAAGAACCATGAAGGCCGTGGTGCCTGAGTACGCCTATCTCAAGCTGCGATGTGACCCGGCCTGCACGAGTCCTATCACCTGGAAGCTTGCGTTGAGCAGCGCGCTGACGAAGTTCGCAGGGATCCACGGCTCTGCGATACCATTAGACTTGATGTGGCTAAGCGAGGACCGGGACGGGTTTTCAGAGGCGATCGTGCGGTGCCCCGTAGAGAATGCAGAACTTGTGGGAGCGGGCATTAGCGGAGCGCCCCACGATGCCTACTGCATGCGATTGGTGGACTCCAGTAACTACTTGCCAATGCTTCTGTGACGCGCGTCGCTCCTTCTCGTCGCCGGCGCCGGTCCGGTCACCGCCGAAGCCTTCTGGACACGATCCTTGGGCGGGCGCTTCGAGCGCCTCAGCAGTTCCGCCAATGGGTCTGCGGCAGCCTTCCGCTCGTCGACTCTGCTTGGTTCGTGGCTCACAGCGCTATCGTAGACCGAGCGTGAAGCTGGCCCCTGCTCGGCTAGTCCAATTGCATTGTCCTTAGCCGATGTTTCAGCTGATTTACTCAGTGCGGAGGCGGTTGCGCTACTCAGGCTTGGCATCTTTTCGCTCAATGCCTGTCTGCCGTCTCGATCAGGATCATCTTGCGCCTGCTTCCTCAACTCGAGCAGTTCTCTTTCCTCCTCCAATTCGGCCTTTCGGGCCTCGGCCAGCTTGATGCGAGCCTCCGCATCCTGCTCTCTTTTCGCGACCTTGGCGCGGTTGATTGCCTTGGCCGGATGCCACGACTTCTTGGCATTCAGGCTCATACTGATGAACGGCCTATGTCGACCCCCCACCTATCTATACAGGGCCCGCCCAAACCTTTCGATCTGTCACATAATCAAGAGAGAGATATATACCCTCCACAGCACGGTACGAGTGCTGAAGGCAATAAAAGAATAAACCCGATAATACATAGCCGGTAGCTAGCTAATTTCTGGCTAGCAAGTAATTCGAGTTGTGAAAAACTGGGAGCCACGTATAACCAGTCGCGTCGTGCATAAGGTAAGCTTTAGGGGTCTAAAGAGCTTAGTGGAGTTAAATTATGTCAAAGGAGTTTTCAGGTGGTATCCTTCCAAGTGGAACCACCGCTAGTATCCAATGAAAGGCGTGTGCCCTTTCAGGGCCTTACTGGGGCCAGCAGGCGCTTAGCGCTGCTTCGTGAAGCCGATGTCGGCGGCCTTCTCGCGGAAGCACTGACGCGAGAGGTTGATGCCGTACTTGCGGATGAGAGCGTTGCGCGAGCCGGTGATGCGGCATTCACGCGAGCCCTTGCCGTAGCGGCGCGGGTGCGAGTACCAGTGCTGAGCGTGGCATTCCTTCTCCATTTTGATGATACTGTGATGTGTGAACTCAACACCGAGTGCGACGCTTTCGAATCAACCTCGTGATGAATTTTCAGTGGGGCTAGGAGAATAACGGTACACCATACTGCCTGTGAGCAGAGCTGCACAGAGCCCGCGGCCGCCTCAACTTGCTAGGAAAGTACCCTAGACGATGTATATTAGAAATACGATCCTATGCCCGGATTACTAACAAAAACTAAGAGACAGGCTACGACTAGATCCAACGCCAACGTCGCTTGAGGAGCGCGGCGAGGGTTGCAAGGGTTAGACAATATAGAGCTGTAGCTACTAGGGAGCGCAGCGCTCTTCGTGAAGCCCGGCTTAGTAGGGGAGGATGGCGAGGAAAAAAATATTAGGTAACCAGAACCGTGATAAATTTCATACAGCCGGAGGAGTATAGAGCCGAACCAGTGAGCAGCTTGGACCTAAGGCCATTTCTACTAGCAGTGTCGAATCGCTACGGCCGCAACCCACTTTTGCGCAGGTCCAATGGCACATCGGTCCACTTTGAAAAGCCGTCAAAAAGCTTTCAAAGCCAGGCATGCATCCAAAGGCTCGATCAAGGCTGCCAACAAGGGACGCATAGACAAAGATGACACGGCCCAGGGCGCTGGCAAGCCCGAGCTCGGGAAGCACCAGCGGCGCAACATGAAGAACCAGCTGCGTGCCACGAAGCAATCGCAGCTGGTCGAGCGCACAAAGCTGTTTGACGGCAGGCACGGCGTGCCGCGGAACGTTGCCATCGTGCCACTCACGTCCGACATTGACTCGGCGGCCGTTGCCCAGCGACTCTCGAGCTCGCTGGGCTGCTCACAAGAGGGCGCTGGGGTAGTGCAAGTGCCCAAGTTCAGGCAGAAGCTGCGTTTCTTTGTGCCACACTTCGACAAGTTTTTCGAGGTCCTCGACAGCGCCCGCTCGGCAGACTTTGTGCTGTTCGTGCTTTCGGCAAACAAGGAGATATCGGACTATGGTGAGCAGCTGATGCGCTGTATCACGCTTCAGGGTGTGACGACCTCGCTCGGGCTCATCTGGGGGCTGGACCCTGGCGAGAAATCGGCTGCGGGCGCGCACGCTGGCAAGAGCACGCGAGAGTCGCTGAACAGCTGGTTCTCCCACTTCTTCGCTGCTGAGCGCCTGTACAGCATCGACAGCGACCCGGAACTCAACATGGTTGGCCGCTTTCTCTGCCAGCGGACTCCGAAGGGGTTGCACTGGCGCGACGAGCGGCCCTACATTGTTCTCAACGAGGCCCAGGTTGTAGGGCCCAACATGGTCGTCGAGGGGTTCGTAAGAGGGCAGCATCTCTCGCCAGACTGCTACATGCACATACATACCTATGGAGACTTCCGCATTGCGCGGATCGAGTCTGTTACCAACCCCGCTCTTGGCGAGGACGTCCAGACCTGGGAGCCCGAGGAGACGCGCCCCGTCACGGAGCTGCTTCCTGAGTCGGAGGCGATCAGCCTCGAGAACAGTAGCGACGACGAAGACGCATATGATGAGGAAGACGTCGCGGACGAGACGGTGCCGCGCGGCGTGCGCGTCGACGGCCAGAAAGACGTCACGCAAATGATCGATGCCAAGACGGAAGACAATGCACCCCAACGAGCGAAAGACCTGCCCGCTGGCACCTCTGATTACCAGGCCGCCTGGTTCATTGAGGGCGAGGACTACCGCAGCGATGCCGAGGACGAGGGCGCGCTCACCGACGAGGAGGGCGAGCTGGTGGACGGCTCCAAGGCCGGCGACGACGAAATGATGAACGATGATGCCGAGGCCGATCAGCCGGGTGGGGAGTCCGACGCGGAGTCCGACGCGGAGTCCGAGGTCTCGCTGGAGATGGACGCTGAGGACCTGCCGAGCGAGGCGCGAATAGAGAAGGATCTCGCGACCATAGCCAAGGACGACCTCGAGTTCCCCGACGAGATCGAGCTGGACCCGCATGAGAGCGGGCGAGAGCGGCTGAAGCGCTACAGGGGCGTGCACAGCATCCGACACAGCGACTGGAACCCGCTCGAAACCGATGCGCGCATGCCGGCCGAGTTCACACGGCTCTATCGGCCGGCGAACCTCGTGGCCACGCGCAACCGGATCTACAAGACGCTGAGCCAAGGCGCGCCCGTCGGCATGCGGGTGCGCGTCTTCCTTGAGGGAGCGATGAACCCCAGCACGGTGGCCGACCCCATGGGCGCGGTCTCGCGCGGCGGCTCTGTGACCGCGTACGGCCTCTTGCCCGGCGAGGAGAAGCTGGGCTACGTCAGCGCGAGCTTCGCGATGGACAGCGAGGTCACGAACCCGATTAAGGCGAAGCAGCAGGTGCTGGTGCAGTACGGCCCCCGCCGCATGCTGATCAACCCGCTGTTCAGCCAGGACGGGCACTCGGACAGCAACGTGCGAAAGCTGCATCGCTTCCTGCACCCCGGGCGGGCGGCCGTGGCCACCTGGATCGGCCCCGTCGTGCTGAGCAACGCGCCCGTCGTGTACTACCGCACCGAGTTCAAGAACGAGCAGGTCGTGCTCGGCGCGGGGACCGTTCAGGACAGCGACGCCAACCGCGTCATCGTCAAGACCGCGATACTCACGGGCCTCCCGGTCAAGATCCACCGCAAGCTCGTCACGATCCGCCACATGTTCTTCTCGCGCGCCGACGTCGAGTGGTTCTCGCAGGTCCCGCTGTACACAAAGCTGGGCGCGCAGGGCTACATCAAGGAGGCGCTCGGCACGCACGGGCTGTTCAAGGCCACCTTCGACCGGAAAATCCGGTCCGAGGACACGATCGCCCTCCCGCTGTACAAACGCGTGTGGCCTAAGCTGGGCTCGCCCGCACTTATTTAATTATTCTAATTATTCGAATCCCACTACTTTTGTGGCTCGCCGTGGCTAGCAGTCTAAGGTCTGCTGGCCGCCCCAGAACGGCGCCGCCCAGCCTGCGGCTCACAGCCCTCGCGCCCGGAAGGGCCCTCTCCACAGGGCCGGCTGTAAATCAGTTCCGCACTTCGCGAGCGGCGAGTCCTCGCGGCTCCATCACGGCCCCGTCACGGCCGCGTCACGGCTCCGTGCGGATAATTGAGCGGACCGTTTTTCCGTTGACCGCCAGGTCCCCACACCACTCGTCCGTGCCTCTCGGGAGGGTTTCTAAAGTGGAAAGCCGTCAACCCCCGCGCCCGGTCCACCCTGGTCAGGCTGAGGCGCCTCGACGTCCCGAGGTTGGTGACGACCCGGCACATGGTGGGTGTGCGTAATCGGTCGCGGCGTGCGGCTGATGCCCTAATCGACGACTCGATACATTCCCACTTGCTGTTCTGTGACCACCACCCCCGGTAAGGGGCCCCCGACTTCCCGATAAATCAGACATTACGCGCGCGCGCGCAGCGCTCTGACGGGCCTGCTGTGCGTAGCCGCCACCGCTGCGCGCGACATGGGGCCGCCGCCGCTGCTGGGCTATCCTATTACAAATCAGCGGCGGCCCCTTGTACCTTTAAGCACGATAAGGGGCTGCAGCCCCGATCCGGCAGTCACCAGGGCCGTGTGCCTGCCAAGGTCATAGAGATACGTCTGCGTGTTGCGTCTAGGGCGATCCAAAAAAGTACTGGGGCGGCAGCAGGCTTTCCGATGCCCTTCCCGCCCCTCGCCGCCCTCAGGCATGAAGCAGCGGTCATTGAAGCAAGCCAAGCGTGCCGTGCACGGCGCCATTCAACCCTATCCCTTTGACACACCTATGAGGCACTGCGCCATGACGCGCGCACCCGATTTATCTTGGCAGCTGGGGAAGCCAGTTCCGCCTCTCACCAATTGGTATAGCGGCTAGCGCGTGCGGTCAGACTGGCGAAACTCTCTTCAGCAAGTCGCATTGGGTACTTGGCTTAGTCCTCAAAACACTGCGGAGGACCCAATCCCTAAGCGGTGAAGCGCCTCTACCACCCATTTTCCTGCAGCTTGCCCGAGAGTAGGCCCGGCGACGACCATCATAGACATGGCTGGCTCGTTCTTTCGGAAGCTGGGGTTCTCGCGACGCGAGGAGTCCTCCTCCGACTCGGAAGAAGAGGTCCGCACCGAGTTCACGGCACCCTCCGTCTTCCAGACGTCCGAGTCCGTGTTCTCGAACCGGCCCCCGTCCGTGTTCTCGGACCAGACGCGCTCCACGGGCGCCGGCAGCAGCTCGCGAAGTACGCGGATCACAGAGTACACCGCCAACACCGCTGACACCGCGAACTCACTGCGCTCAGAGACCTCGAAGCACCAGCGCCTGCAGGTCGTCGACGTCGAGGCGGGCCGCAGCCACCGCACAATCGCCCTGCCGCAGTCGTTCGACGACGTGCTCAACCTGCTGCAGACCCTCACGGCCAAGCTCGACTCGCTGGACCGCCAGGCCAATATCGATACGGCGCCGCGCGTCTCCGCAACTCTGGCGCGGCTGCTGAACGACTACACGGACGTGTTCAATGCCACAAGCATAGATATCTGCTCGGACCGAATACCGGACACGTTCATCAGCAAGGTGCTGCGGATCGTTCTGGGGTTCACGGACCTCTACCTGGCAGAGCAGACGCATCGTAGTGCGCGGGCGCATTTGCTGAAGGCTTTGTACCATCTTGGGCGATCGCTCAGGCTGATCGACGCGGAAGAAGAGGGCGGGATCCCGACTGGAATTCCGAACGCCGCCATCAGCTTCGACGGGGCCGCCATCACAGTCCCTCAGCCGCGACTGTTCGCCGTGGGATCGACCAAACGGCCCGTGCCCAACGAGAACGTGCTGCAGATGGTCATGGACAGCTTTGCCTCCGGCACCGTTCCCATAACCGAGCAGGAGGGCGCCTACGTCGTGCCCGCGCTGTGCGGCCTCAGCCCGCGCTTCTCGGTGGCTACGCTCTGCCTGGGCATCCCGGACATGCAGCAGCACCATTTTGACTCCATCGTGGCGCTGCGCTCCGAGCTGCGCTCGCTCCACGTTTATGGGCGGCGTGACTCGATTGTGCCCGCTGCCAAAACGTCCGCCGCGCAGCCGGGCTTCGGTGGGGTCAAAGCTCCCTACCGCATTCCGAGCGATCCCATGGCACCGCCCATGTCCATCAGTCTGGCGACTCAAGATGCGACGTTCGCCAGCGGCACCCTCGGGGGGTTTGTGTACCCTCAGGTCGCCAACTCGCCCACAATGGATCGCAACGTCTACGCGCTGACCTGTGGGCACGTGTGTTTCCAGGAGGAGAAGGATGCCTGCGCGAAGCCGGATCCGTCCAAAGTGGAGTACCCCTCGCCGGTGCTTCGCAAGCTGTTCCGAAAAGCCCTGCTCTATCAGCGCGAGCGGTTCGCGCCCGACAGCCCCCAGCGAAAAGTGCTCGACGAGGGTGTTGCAAGCGTGGACAAACAGACGCACCAGGTCCTTGGGGAGCTGGTGTGGGGGGAGCGCGCGGTGGTCGGGCACCAGATGAGCGATGCTGCAGTGATCAAGTGCGAGCCCACCGTGAAGTGCCAGAACTGGCTCGGCGACGACATCGAGCTCTCGCAGCACGATCCGTCCCTGATTCTAGACCAGCTGCGTGTGCGCACAATCGTCCAGAAGTCTCGAGGCCTCGAGATCTTCAAGTACGGAAGCACATCGCGGTACACGTCCGGCGTGATCTCCAACATCCGCGCAGCCTTCTGGGCGAACGGGACGATGCAGACTAGTGAGTTTGCCGTGCGGGCCGGAGACATGACGGCGTTCGCCAACGGGGGCGACTCTGGGGCATGGATCCTATCCTCGACGAGGGAAGGGCTCGGCGTCGTGGGGATGCTCCACAGCTACGACGGCGAGTTCAAGGAGTTCGGGCTCTACACACCCATGACCAGCATCCTGTCGCGACTGCATGAAGTGACTGGAGTTCCGTGGGGTGTTCTCGGCGTGCCGTCGGCCTCAGACATTCTGCAGGAAGACGGCGAGCGTAGCGAGTAGGAAACTGAGCGGTATCAGTTGGTTTTGTTTGAATTTGTGAGGCTATATCTCCCCTTTTATTTATTTGAGTGACATTAATCTTAGCGACAGTCCGTTTAATTAATAATACCATTTTCACAAAGACACAGAGCGTCACTTGACGCGTCGCGCGCTATCAAGAAAGGCTACTGCAAGTTCCTCATGTGTGCAGCGGGGGCAAACGGTGCCGTTGTTCGACTTAAACGTGTTCCTGTTCAATTTAGCTGAAGATCTTCTTGATCTTACCTTTGAATGAGGCGTGCGGCGCGTCGCCCTGCTCGGCCTTCTGGGCTGCCTTCCTCGAGGCACGGGACCAGGACGGTGACATCACGGGCGCAAAAATGGCATCGGCCTCGCGAGTCTTGGGATCTTTGGGGTCCTTCAAAAGCTCGTTGAATTCAGACATATATCAGACAGCTTCGTGTGCTCAGTATTCTCGTGTTTTGGACGAGAAAAAAGTGTTCATTATATCATTCACTATACACCCTTGCCCTTGACTGGCTGATAAGCATATGCGCTGGTTACAGGGTAGGGTGTCTGTGCAGCCTCCCTCTCCCCCCCTGGTAGCAGGGCGGGAAGAGTGACGAGAATCTTCTAGGAGCCGCTGCGATTTGTGCGATTGAAGACCCAATCTAGTTGAAAGGGATGCTCTAAAGCTGACAACAAGCGTTGGTGAAGTGTGTACCAAATTAAGACAGTTAGTCCTAAGTCATGCTTGCACATCCTGTACGGTTCGCCGCACCGAGCAGAACTTTGTGTAGAACTACCGGTCAACAAGTGAGTCACAATACAGCAATCTGGTTAAACTAAGTCACAAACAACCAAATCTTACACTTTCATACATCTCGTCCGCTGTAGGGAGAATAGGGTATGCGTTCAGCCAAGGCTTAAAGAGACTGTTAAAATTAAAAATTGTAGTATCAAATCAATCGAAAATGTATCAATTGAAAAGGCGCTACTACATTGGCTCTCCATTCTCGTCAGACCCTGGTCGCGATTCTTGAGTATCGCTCGAGCTCTTGGTAACCTCTGACTCTTGCAGTTTTCAGGTGATGCTGTGCAGCTGTCTGGGTTGGGTCACGAAAGGACATGAGTCAGTCGCCGCCTCCTGCAGCCCATGCTGCATCGCATGCCTTCTTTGAGTAAGACAAGACTGTAGTCAATAATTTATGATTTGAAGCGGGCCGAGTACCCAGCAAAGATCTGGTCCCAGCCAGGGTGCACACGTTCCGTATATTTAGCACCAAATGAGTCTATGTTATCTATGACAACATTTGGTGGCTCCCCTCTCCCCTCCCGCTGCCCCACCACCCCCTAGTAGGACGTTTCATCTTAGGCTTTTATAAAGGGTTGAGGACCCCCGCAGATCTGAGTGCTCGAAAAGAGCATTTCGAGCATCAATGTCTGCGAGCAGCTCAATGAACCCAGTGAAACCTATAAGGCGCGATGTGCTCATTGTCTGCTTTCTTGCGTGGTTGGTGAGAAACGTGGCGCACGAACAAGGCCTGGTCGTGGCGCCTTTACAGCGACACTCCGTGAGCAAATGCTGAGCCACCGCTAGTGGTTGCATACGGTCGATAGCAGGTCTATCGTGCCAATTGAAGCTCAATCGTCGCGACTGAATTCTAGCTCCTCAGTTGCTCCCCCCATAACCTATATGTATGACCTATATAGCCTAGTTTTAAATGCAATCATTTCCAGCGTCATAACGCATGAGCCTTGCTTAAGGTGGTGCACGCTTGTGCCGTGCCCACCTCCCGTCTATGCGATTTGGGGAAGACCAGTGGTTGACTAATCATACGCTGTTACAGTATACCGTTTTGTCCGACCACTGCTAATTCATAGCGAGCCTGACCGGAGGTGGAGTCACCTGTGGTATCGACGACATCTCTCCTAGTGTGGAGCTAGCAGCGCCTTGCCAGGTTGCGCTAACAGATGGGAGAAGGCGAAGGCGGCTCGAAAGACCACAAGCCGCACGGGGACGCCGATGATGATGAGCTCGATAGGCTGCTCCAAGCGAGAGACCTGAACGACATCATACCCAAAGATTTGAGCGGGAAAGACAAGATTGAGCATGCTGACGATGCGCTCGATTTCGAGAGCGAAGACGAGCTCGCGGAAGAGGAGGCTGAAGAAAAGGACGAGTCGGTAGACCCCTCGACCGCCGCTGACGCCGAGGACGACGACTGGACAAATGGCTTTGCCGAGGACCTTGGCCTGCTCGGGGACGTTCTTGACGATGGTGGCAATGAGAAGGAGCCGGAGGAGGACGACGAAGAGGCTATTCAACGAGCGGAGGAGGCAAGGAAACGCTTCGAGCAGGAAGAACGAGAGCTCGGCCTGTCCCAGGTGAAGGAATGGTTCCCCCATTTCAAAGAGCACACAATTCCGCACATGAACAAGCTCTTTGGATCTGCACCCTCGCAAACGCGCCTGCCAGAGCCCAAGTTTGTGAAACCCATCTACATTACCCGCATGCGTCTCGAGGTGGAGCCAGACCAGGTGGAAGAGTTCCTCAGTGACGATAGCGCCGGCATCTCCAAAGCTCGGAGCTCTGGTCCCCGAAAAAGAACCTTGAAGCTCACAAAGGACTTCCTTGCCAAAATCGAGCGCGAACTTGGGCTCAAAAACGTTTCCACGGAACGATCGCACCGGTTTGGCGACCACAAGAACGTCAAGGATCATCCGAGCTCCACTTTCTACAAGCCGCTCAGCCTCTTGCAGTTGGAGGTCTCCAATTGGGATGATGCACTGAACGCAGGGTCTTCGTCGGATTCTGATGAGGCATCCACTAGAGAGCCCGGCACACCTCACATCTCGGAGATACACATCTACGACGATGAGCTCTACAATAGTGATGAAGAGCAGCAGCTTCTCGCAGGAGCGCCGCTCGCAAAACGCACCAAGCTAGATCTCAACGATCCCCGGCTCTTGTTCGTAGAAGACCGCCGCACTGGCGGGCCCAAGAGCGTCATGCGCACCATTGAAGAGCCGCAATTGAATGTCTCCAACGACAGAGCTTACGATATGCTGCGAGCCAACTACCAGCAGAAGGTGAGATCGACCATCGGCAGTCTCAACATCGACCACTCGATGGTCGCTCTGAGACTCCAGTCCCCCTTCTACAAAGTCAACTATAACAAGTCGCAGCTTCGATCCTGGCATCGTGGCAGGTTCAGTATAAAGCCAGGAACGCTTGTGCACTTCAGCAATTTGAAAACGCGGAAGCGCTGGAAAGATAAGAATAGAGCTGTTCACGAGATCTTCTCGAAGAGCAGCGACTTGACTCTGGGAGACAATGCACCTGTTTTCCTCATTGAGTATAGCGAGGAAACACCACTGGTGCTCTCTGGTTTCGGTATGGGCGGTAAGCTCATCAACTATTACCGCAAGGTCTCACCCAACGATACCACGCGACCTAAGCGCCCGATTGGGGAGACCCACGTCCTGGAAGAGCAGGACCGCTCTACATTCTGGAACTTTGGGTTCGTAGAGCCGGGCAATGTGGTACCCACATTGTACAATCAGATGATCCGTTCCCCGGTGTTCCAGCACGAGCCGAGCTCCACGGACTTTCTACTTGTAAAAAGCATGTCTCGGGCCCGAGGCACAAAATTCTTCCTGCGGCCCATCCCTTTTTTGTTCGTCTCTGGACAGGTCTTCCCAGCAGTTCAGATCCCGGGGCCTCATTCGCGAAAGGTGACCGCAGCCTCGAAGAACCGACTGAAGATGGCAGTTTACCGCGTGCTCAACAAAGATCCCAACCACCGCTTGCAGATCAGAGACATATCAGTGCACTTTCCGGATCACAACGAGGTGCAGAACCGGCAGCGTCTCAAGGAGTTTATGGAGTATCAACGCTCGGGTGAGGACCAAGGCTTCTGGAAAGTAAAGCCGGGCGACAATCTGCCAAATGAGGAGGAAATCCGCGGTATGATCGCTCCTGAAGATCTGATGCTGTTGGAAAGCATGAGGGTTGGACAGCAGCGACTGGACGATTCAGGTTATAATAAAACAACGGACGACGGGGACAACACCGAAAAAGACAACGAGGGTCTCAGCATCGACGAGCAATTGGCCCCGTGGAACCTCTCGCGGAATTTTATCAACGCCATACAAGGTAAGGCCATGCTGCAACTCAATGGCGTTGGGGATCCGACAGCCCGTGGCGAAGGATTCAGCTTCTTGCGAACAAGTATGAAGGGCGGCTTTGCCACTGAGGTCAGTGCTGAAGACGAGAAAAAGCTGGGCGGACACTCGTATAATGTAGCCCTTCAGCAGAGAGCATATGATGAGGAGATTCGCCGGATATGGTACGCGCAACAAAAGTCGTTGTCCGTGAAAGACCCGAAGCGCTTGCCCGATGCCAACAAAATGCCTGACAGCAACGATTCGAGCCTAAACTCGAACTCGGATACTTCAATGGCCAAGGTCCTGCAAATCACTCGTGTGGTTCGGGACGAAAACGATGTTTTGGTGCGTGAAACTGAGATAGTTACTGACATGCAGGTGATCAAAGCTTATCTGAGACGCAGGAAGGCCGCTGAAGAAGAGAAGCTGGCCGTCGACCAGATATCTGTAACGGATGACGTTGAGGCCAACAAGCAGCGACGCAAGTTCCTTGAGCAGGAACTTGCTCGACTTAATCGTAATGCTGATCGGCGGCAGGCGCGCAAGGCTACGAAGCAAGACCCGAAGTTGAAAGCCACCACGCGCAAATGTGCGACATGCGGTGCGGTCGGTCACATCAAAACCAACAAATCCTGTCCAATGTACAATGATATTTATTTGAACGCGGCTTCGTCAAATAAAAAATAGCCGGTGTCCTGTTATTTTTATTGGGGCGAAGTCAAGCAACGAATCATATATATAAGATTTTGCCAAAAGTTGATGACTTTAGTCTATAATACAAACAAAGAGAGGTCTGATCCACAATTCTCGAGTCAGAGCTTCGTATCTAGCACCTATAGAAGCTAGTTGCGAAAGGACTTAGCTTTCTTGAACTTGGAGTTGCTCTTACGGACTCCTTTGGGGCCAGACACGGTGCTTCCAAATCTTGAGAAAGACGCTTGACCAGATGTTTTATCGCTGTTCATAATGCGTTTCGCATTCTCGAAATCGAAGGCGGCCTGGTCCGCGTTGGGCTTGCGTGTGCCATTTGGTTTCACGCCAGTCGAAAGCTCAAACTCATCAGAGTCACCTACAATATTCAACTGCTTCCCAGAGGATTTGGATCGAGTGAGCTTCTCCTGCTCGCGGATTTCAAGCTCCCGTTTCTGCTGTTCTAGTACTTGGCGCTTTTGAGCCTCTGCCTTTTCCTTCTCTGCCAGCTGCTGTGCCGCGGCCTGCGCTTGACTACTTGACTCGAGTTCCTTGAAGTCGTTGACTCGTTTCATCTCATCAGGCTCGAACACCTGCAGGCATATGCGAGGTGTGTTCTGTGAGGAAGTGACGACTGGGTGGGTGGACCCCATAAAGGGCGACTCCTTGAGCTTCAACTCAGGGACGGTTTTCTTTGCATGGTGAGCCTGCGAGGGTGACCTTGGCTTGGCTGCTTCGCTCTTATCTTTGATGTCGGGCATTGTGGTATCCACAGTTTCCGGATGTGCGCACACGAACTGAATCATCTCGGCGAGCTTAGATGCGTTCTTGCGAACCATAGGACTGACATGTCTGGAAGCTGCGAGCACACCTTGAGCATTGGCAGGCTTCGCAATGCATAGATTGGCAACGAACTGAGGTGCCATGACGTATCGCAGGCTTTCATCGTGGGCTCGCGCTACTTCGTCTCGCCACTCCATAAGCTTGACTAAGATTGCTCGCTGGAGCGGCCCATTGAGTCTGTACCTAATGGCAAAATCGATCCAGGCGGGTTGCGCCTCATTCCAGCCTGGATGCTCGTATCTGTATGCTGCCACATTGCGGCTCTCACCAATAACTGTCTCTGTCAGGTGGCGCTCGGCGAGCTCGCGTCTCAGAGCATGGTAGACGTAAAGAAGGAAGTGTGTGTCGGCGCGCGCGTAGTCCACCAGCTCCTGAGGTAGAGGACGCATGCGCCAGTCGGCAAGTTGATACTTCTTTTCAGCGTGAAAGCCTGCGAATCTTTGAAGCAGATAAGCCAGGCTTAGCTTAGGAAACCCAAGCTCACGCGCTGCAAAATAGGTATCGAACAAACCCACAACGTAAAGACCAAGATCACGCTGGAGCCACATTATGTCCATTTTCGCACCGTGAAACACTTTGACGATGTTGGGATTGGCGAACACCTTGTTGAGGATTTGTAGCTCTGAGCGAAGCGCGAGCGCGTCTACAACATAATCCTCGCCCGAGCCGCTGATTTGAACGAGGCAGACAAGACCCAGATAAGATCGAAAGTCATGGTGCTCGACATCTACCGCTACCTCCGTGGCATTTTCAAGCTTCGCAACCATTTTGAAGAGTTTCTTAGGCGTATCGACCAATGTGAATGGAGTCGAATCCCAATCCGGTAGTTCAGACTCAGTTTCTGGAGCATAGGCCGGAAAGGGAGCCTCCGCGATCTCTTTCCTGTATGGCTGCTCGTACCACTCGTCGGGGTGTTCATCGTCAGCTGGCTGAGGCTTTACCGCCTGACCAAGTGAAGTAAACAATGCAAAAGGCTTCTGGGTGAGCAAAGGCTTGAAAGGTCTCCGACTATTATCGACCTTATTGGCGAAATGCAGCTGAGGTTTCGGGATGTTATTGGCCAGGCGCATGTACTCTTTTGGTTCATTTGGAGGGTCCGCGGGGCTTGGCGACTGAGATCTGCTGTCCGACGACGCTGATGGCGAACCTGATCTTGTGGAGGTAGATGTTTTGTTGGGCGGGGAGTCTACTTTGTCTGCAAGCAGATCGAATGTGTGCTCGATGCTGCGCCAACGCTTCAGAATATCCTCCGAGTCGGCAAACCTCCTGTGCGCACTCCCGCCAGAGCCGGCGCTTGTTTCGATCAGCTCATTTATTAATCCCAGCAATCGCCTCGAAAGCTCCTCTGAGCGTGAGGCTAGATCTTTATTAACGGACCTAATAAAATCTACGTCAAGCGAGTAGAGCGAATTGGAGCGCCTAATAAGGGCCATCAAGCTCGCGAAGAGCTTGCTGTGGTGATGTGAAAGATCCATTCCGGCTAGCTTGGCCCGCTGGCTGAAAAACTGTAGTTTTTCCCCTCGTCCTCACTACTGCCTAAGGTAGGCGGCCCGGATACTGTTGGAAAAGAGAATGAATAAATGCTCCCAGCTACGGAGATTATGTCATACACTATTTGGTAAATTTCCGCGCCTGTGGCTAGAGAGAGTAGAAAGAACTGTTACCTACTCCTACACCTGATGTCCCTAGTGTTTGCTGTCGGGTCATTGCGCTTAACCGTGATCGGGGATCGGAACTGAAGGCGTAAGTTTGAGCCATCACTTCACGTTTGAAGGAAGAGAGTGCCCAGTTTTCTTTCACACGAACCCCGAACCTGATGTACTTACCGCTCACCTTCAGAGCTGCCCCTGCATATAGACTTTGCCCTAGATTTAGGAACGTCACAAATTCTAGAGCACCAGAAAGATAACCGACCAAGCTGACCTTTTTACCTGATTATGTACTAGGATTACTCTCATTATTCATGACAGGCTAAGGTATAACAGGACGTCCTTTAAACCTCCTGTTCAGACTTCAAAATATGCACGCACATTTAATTCAGTGGATCCTTAACGGCTCATCGCGCATGAAGTATCACAAAGATGCGAAATCAAATCAGCTCAACGCCGACCGCGAAAATTCCATACGAGTGGCATGTAGAACTGTATAAACCAAAAATTAGCGTCGGTCTTAAATCCCTAGACGCTCTCTTACTCAACGGTACGATCAGCCATGAGCGGGGAGAGCTATCGCTGAAAGTTAGAAGTAAAGCATGGCGCGCTATTTGCGGTATGAGTACTCCTATCAATTCAGGTTTTCCTTGGCCGCCCGCTCGAGCGTCATTGACAGCGAAAGGCCTGCTTTCGAGGACCGCCAAGACATTAGAGCAGGATGGGGGCCGCGCAGCCGCGATCTGGCGGGTTTATCTATGCCGTTCGTGTCTTCCTCCGCTAGGCCGCGAACTTTCTTCGCGCGCTTTTTGAGCAGCTTGTCCAAGGTCTCTTTCTTCTCCTCCTCAAGCCGCTGCTGGCTGAGGTTACGCCGGCGCCGAGCCATTTCCGCTCGCTTGATGCGCTGCTCTTCTGCGCTGAGGTTCAGCTTCTTCGGTCTGCTGGTCCCCTCGATTTCAGCCAGATCAATGAGACCAATGTTGGCAGAGGTCCCGTCTCGCTTGCTGCGCTGGCGGGCCGTCATACGGCGTGCCGTCTGCGCCGATCCCGCAGTCGCGCCGTCCTCGTCGCCAGCCTCGTCGCCGTTCTCTGCGAGGCTCAGGTCGTCATCGTCGGCGGCATCTTCCTCCTCTTCCTCCTCCTCTTCCTCTTCCTCTTCCTCCTCCTCCTCTTCTTCCTCCTCCTCCTCTTCTTCTTCTTCCTCTTCTTCTTCCTCTTCTTCTTCCTCCTCTAATGGCTGGTCTTCCTGCTCTTCCGGCTCCTCCTGATCGTCTTGCTGTTCCTCCTGCTCTTCCGGCTCGTCTGGCTCTTCGGGCTCATCGTCGTCCTCGTCGTCCTCGTCGTCATCTTGCTCGTTGGAGAGCGCGCTTTCCTCCTCTAACTCATCAAGCGAGTCCTCGTGCGGGTAGCTATCACCGCTCTCCTCGTCTGAGGAGTCCTCGATAGTGCGCGACCGTTTGACCATCTCGGCTTCTTGAGTAAGAGATCAAGCTAACGTGGGGCGGGGTGTTTGTCCACGGCAGTGCGATGGCGCGGCCGGTTCGATTGCTGCTGCTCCTGCGGCTGCCGCTACTGCTCTCTCGGATGCGGCTCCTGCTCTGCCAGGTACCTATAGCGGCTTATCAAAGTGACAGCTAGGCACCCTTCCGCCGACGCTTTCCCTATACGAACTTGTAAAGCCGCCCTGCCCTCAGCACCCAACCGCGCGCGCTTCACCCCCACACTTTCGGTTGCGAGCCGAACCCGACGTGCCTACCTCCCGTTGCCAGGGATGAATAGGCTGGTCTTTCCGGAAAACGTTGGCCCGCCGCCTCGCTCGAAGCGGCCACTTCAGCTGAAGCATTTGCTTGCGGTCGTCTACATCTATGCGGGCTTCAGCGGTCTCATTTACGTGCTCTCCAAATTCATTGTCAATCCCCTGTTTGAACAGCTCACGTTCGACCGCCGCCTGCTGGCTGAGGAGACGCGAGACCGGCTCACTCAGCTGAACGCCGCGCTCTCTCGGGCCGTGTCAAAGGTCCCCCCCATCACTACATCCAGCTCGAAGTACGTGGAGGTGTCAGTCCAGTCCGAGTATTCGAGCACCGCGGCCGAAGCCGAAAGCAGCCACAGACTGACGGCTGGAAACAGCGAGATCGTGGCGATGACTGACTCCTACGTGGCCTCCCTGCGAGAGCTGAAGCAGCTGGTGCAGGGCCTCGACCCAAACAGCGAGCGCCAGACTGCGCAGAGCAACCTCACTGGTCAGGCCACCGAGCTCGCTAAATACGCGCGCCAGGTCCAGTACGAGGCGGTCCCCTCTGGGCTGATGGGGTTCGGCTTTTCGCCTGCGTCCAGGAAGGACGGTGAGAAGCCCAGCTTGGCCGAAGCCGTCGTGGACTGCAAGCTGGAGATCCGCGCTCTCAAGAGCAACCTGCTCTCGGGCAAGTAATGAGGTGGGACAGCTCGCGTGATGAAGTTTGCGTTCTATTAGTATGTACAATATAAAAACATTATCGAGATGCCAGCATGGGCCGGGGTGTGGGCCTCGCATTAGAAGAAGTGCTGGGCCGAGTCGTTCAATTGGGTTCTGCCTTTCGCGGGCTTCCTGCCGTGTCTCCCCAGGAGCTGCTTACTGCCCAGCTTGACGCCGCGGCGGACCCATCGGTTTTCTAGCCGCGCGCGTTCCGAGTTCGTGGGCCGCCAGTTGCTCTTCACGATTCTTCTCGCGGCCTCGGGGCTGATCTTGAACTTCTCTGCTAGAAGGTCGAGACTCAAGCTGGGCTGCGCTTTCTTCAATGCTCGGAGGTGGTCCATCTCATCCCTGCTCAGCTTCTTCTTCGGTTTCCAGCCCTCGGGGAACTTTTCTTTCAGCGCAAACATTTGGCGCTTCCACATGGGCAGCGATTTCATGTTCCGCCACTCCTTGGGAACATTGATCGCATGTTCTGAGGGATCCATTGGTATGCTCGATCCCCAGCCGCTCTCTGCAGCGGGTGGCGCACTCAAAGGTTGTTTCGCATTTACCGTCGATGGTAGCTTCCACTGATTTTTGGCAACATAGGGGATGGTGCGTTCGGTGGCAAAAGTCCTCAGAACATTACTGTGAACCAACCTTTTCAACATAAGCGTCTACCTGAGCTGCATTGAGGACCGCACCGCAGCTCTACAGGATACGCTGGCTCTACGTTTGATTCTCTCTCCCAGAACGAGAAAGAAGAGGGACTTCGGCGGCAAGCCTGGGTTTCGTCACGTGAATGCAGTCGATGATTCTCCCCCCTTCCCCCCCTATCCCCATAACTGAAGGACTCGTTAGAAAGTAAAGGCACACTGGCGCGCGGCATAAGTAAATAGGGGCTGGTATCGTGTCTGAGGCCTTGGTGGACTCAATTGAACTACTTTGAAAATAAATTATGAGCTATAGTCTAGAACATGTGCAAACGAATTGAGCCCCCCATTGCGCGGTTCTCAAAGATGACGTAATCGTCAAGAGTGTGGTTGTTGTTTCACCACCTAAACACAGAGCGCATTGGTAAATATGAACTTGTTGTCCCATTTCGTGTCGCGAGGTCCGTCTGCACCTGCCCGCAAAGGCATTGCCACGGTCTCACCGGGCGAATTCTATATTGTGAGGAGAGAGGATTCGCCACGAGGCCACAGAGAGCTGATCTTCAAGGAGGCAGAGCTCTCGCTTACTTCCACCAGCAGGGAGTTCGTTCCCCAGCTGCAAGTGACCGAAATAGGGAAAGAGGAGGAAGCTGCCGACACACCACAGCCAATTGAGCCGGACGAGCTCGAAGATAGCTTCACCTTGGACGAAAACATCTATCTTGTTCACCCTGACATCAAGATTGGCTACTATCGCTACAACGGCAGAGTTGCCATCGCGTGGCAGGACATAGAGGGCGACGAGGGCGACCACCTTGAGTTTTTGTGTTCGGAAGAAGTCGTTGAAGAAGCGTTCGAACGCTTTGATCGGTCAATTGGAGAGGCGCTCTACGGACAGAAGTACGGCACCAAGCCACCCGCCAACGTGCCCTCATCCGTCTTCGACGAGTTCCTCACCAACTACGAGACAAAATCCTCCAAGGCGGCCGCAACTGCCTCTGCGAGTGTTGGCGACGAGCCGAACGCTGACACGGCTGCAGATACTGGATCGGATGCCGCGGCAGATAACAGCCAGTCTGAGGTTGACGAGGGCCATCCCTACAGCGAGGGCCGTATCATGGCCAGCGCGAAGTGCGGGCTGTGCGTGTACGACAGTGCCATGGGGGTGTTCAACATGAGCCGGAAGCACCAAAGCTTGACGGCTGTCATCCTCGACCAAACCAACTACAAGTACTTCCTCGAAGTCCGCGACGAGAAGAAAGCCATATTGGGTGTTGATGTCAGCGACGATCTCAATCAGTTTATCGACGGCTCCAACAGCGCTATCATCTTCAACTGCGACGTGCTACAGAGCCAGGATGATCCCAGCAATGGCGAGGAGTTCCACATTCTCATGTCCTACCTGCTCAAGTTCGAGGACCTGAAAACCCTTTACGAGTTCGAAGAGAAGCTTGCCATAGCTCAATACGAGGCCAGAAATCGTTCGAGATGGAGCGAGGTCCCGGCCGATGAACAAGACTTCCTCATCGATGCGGTGAATGGTGTGCGCCTGGACGAACCCGGAGATCAAGACCAGCCAGACGGATACAGCTCCTCCAACCAGGACGAGAATAGCGATGACGATATGGATCTCGATGTGACTGTGGACTCCGAATACCAGACCTCGTCAGAGAAGAACTCAGCCCTTGAGGTGGGCCATGTGAACGACAGGACCTTCGTGGTGCGTGGAAACAAGATCGGCGTCTTCAAAAACACCAACAAGGACCTGAAGTACTCGACCACTATCGACAGTCTTGAGTTCGACCCGGACAGAATCATGCTCCACGAGCAAGACCGCGCCCTGCTTCTCCACGGGAAGAACGACCCGAACTCGATCTATCGCATGGATCTGGAAACGGGCAAAATCGTGGACGAGTGGGATACGGGCAGATCGGTTGTGGACTTCAATCCCGTTTCGAAATTTGCACCGACCACGGGGGAGACTAACCTCTATGGTGTTGCAAACCAGAGCGTATTCAGAATCGATCCCCGCATCACCGGCGGCAGAGTCGACCCGAGTAATGAAAGACAATACAAGAAGAAGGTCGGCCTGAGCCATGTGGTCACGACCGCGGATGGAAGAATTCTCGTTGGTAACAACCGCGGTGAGCTACGACTCTATGACCAGGTCAGTAAGGACGCTACGTCGCTGATCCCGGGACTGGGCGTTCCTTTCGTTGGGCTGGATGTTACCAGCGACGGAAAGTGGGCGTTAGCCACCTGCGAGCGGTTCATCCTTCTAATCCCTCTGTCCAGTACGGAGAAAGACGGCGTCGTGAAGTTCATGCGGAAGCGGTCCACGGAGAAGCCCTACAGACTGACTATCACCCCGGCCAATGCGGCGTTCATGCACCAGCAGTCAGGCAAACCCCTCAAGTTCACGCCGGCGCGATTCAACACCGGGCTCGACGCGAAAGAAGCGACCATCGTCACTTCCACTGGCCCCTACCTGGTAATTTGGAACCTAAACAAGGTTCTGAGAGGAGAAGTCTCGTCCTACCGCATCAAGAAGTACACCTCGGAGATCACATCTGAGAACTTCAAGTTCGGTACTGATCAGCGCGTCATCCTGACACTGGATGATGATGTAGATATGGTGGCCAAGTCCTCATTGCGAAACCCGGACACCGTGTTCAAGGCCAAGACGGCCTGAGTCCGCATGTCAGTAGGTAGCTTATTTGAAACTACTTATAATTTATCTTATTTTTATTTTTGTTTTTTCGCATCGCAAGCAAAAAGGAACAAAAAGGGAACAAGGATGTATTACAAGGAGCGAGACCGACGACTGGTCAAAGTGAGTCGATCTGCTCCTTTAAGCTACTTTTTTCGAGGAAAGAACTCGTAGTATAATTCTTCTCGGAAGAACGACCAGAACATCTGACGCTTGGCCCGCCTGAGCAGTATTTTTTGTTGGCGTGCGGCTTCGGCCGGGGTCTCTAAGGGTGGCATCCCATTCATGCGCCGCACGAAGCGATGGAAGGCTGGCGAAGCTAGAAGCTGCCTCACCAAGAAGTCATGCGTAGGCTTTCTCCATGGCATTACGAGGGCTGGGCGACTAGGTCGTTCCGCTGAAATAGATGGAACACGACGATAAGTATCACCGCAGTAACTCCTAGTGTGACCACGATGTTCGACAATTGGCTGTCCGAAATCATGAACACGCCGGCGCGAATATCTACAGGATGTAGGCGGTTATGTGTGTGAGGTGTTCGCTTGTCGTGGGCCTAGCAGAACTGAACTCCGAACTGACTGACTGCGTAGCGTGATCGAGAAAAGCGAGGGCCAAGGCCGTTTGCCCTGGCTGTCCTGCCAGTCTCGAAGTTTCAGCGTATGTAGTAACCGAGAAACCACCAGTTTTGGCGAGAAGGCGAAAAGGGATGGGCCTAAACCAGCTGACATCATCTTATCGCGAGCTAAATGCTCCTTAAGTTATCGAGCGTGCTAACCCTCAGGGGGGGGCGGCTAAGAAGGCTAGGAAGGCGCCGACACCCGGAACCCCTTAACCCCTTACGGGCAAGGTCACCTTACCCAACGTTCTTCCCCATAGTGGCGCAAGGCTCACGGCGCTCTTCAACAAAGCGGAGCTTCAGGTCGCAGACGCCATTGGGGTCGTCTTTTTTTCTGTAACAAAACTCGGTCGCGCCCGTATGTGCAGACCACGTGGGTATTGATGATCCCATGACTAACTTGTTGATAGACGTTTTGTCCCACTTTTCCCTGACCAGATAGTTAAGCACTTGTAAGCCATGAAGCTCCACAGTCCCAACATGTGGGTGGTGTCGCCGGCCTTTGTGTTCGGGGCGGCCGACGAGCCTTTTACCAATGCGCTCTTCAGTAAACTCTCCCTTGTTCGCAACGTTCGGGTAATGAGGTTAGGGCGGCGCGGAGGGTGATTATTGATTGAGAGCTCAAATTCTATTAATCAGACTTTATACATATAGAACCGCGGTTCGAAAGCAACGCCGACAACTGAATCTAGACTTCTCGGCGCGTCTACAGTCCTTTTGAGGTCACTCGGTAGACATCCGACAGCTGTTCTGCCAGATACAGTTCCACCATGGGCCGTTCGTCAGGCCATGGGCTGCCTCCTAAAACCGCCTTCCGCCCACAGAGACTACCCATCGATGCAAGTGAGCTGGCATTGAAAGGCGATGCGTGCCACTGTGTGGCAGATGCTGAGCTGGAAAACCGATACAATCTCCTGAGAGCCGAGGAACACGCTCGCACGGACGGTAAGTGCGGGCCGGAATGGTCAACCGAGGTCGCGCGTCGACCGGAGAATGCTGCGCGCAATCGGTACCATACCGTGGTGCCTTGGGATCACTCACGCGTCATTTTACCCGTGGAACACGGGGAGAACGACTACATAAATGCCTCTTGGGTTCAGCTGGGATCTCGGTCCTATATCGCTACGCAAGGTCCCTTGGCTAGTACCGTTCATGACTTTTGGCAGATGGTTTACGCATACGGCGGTCATCCCGCAGTGATCATCATGCTGACGCCACTTCATGAGCATTCAGTGGAGAAGTGCGCCAAATACTGGCCGGACTCGAAGCACCACCCTATCCATATGCCCAGAGAGCGAGGCTTTAGATTCGGGCTCACCATCTCGCTGCATGTGAGCCGCAGAGAGGAGCAGTATCATTACTCCTCCTTCGTCGTCACACCCACCGATAAGAGCATGCCGCCGCGAACAGTACACCACGTCTATTATCACTCCTGGCTGGACTACTCGAAACCCAATGCTGACGCGGACTTACGCTCCCTAATACATCTTGTCAACAACCAGCTGAGGAATGCAGCTTCGCCGCCCATTGTTCATTGCAGTGCTGGTATCGGCCGAACAGGAACTTTCATCGCACTGGACGCTCTTTTGACCAGGATCGACACCGACATTTTACCAGTGGTTGTACCCCGGATATGTCCAGTTTGGAAGGGCAGTCAGCACATCATTCAGTATCGCCAAAACGTATTCACTGGCCACGAGGATATGCATGTCGAGTCCGATTCGGGAAGCCCGCTTCTGTCCAAGTTCAACATGGCGGAGGCCTCCGCCGCCCCATCAATTATGAGCCGGCCTCATACTACGAAGACGCGCCATAGGCAGAGAGACTCTAATGGCCACGAGATACATGGGCTTGAGGAGGCGCCACACCTCCCTAATACACTGAGCGACGCCTCCTCGACTCTATCCACCGGTGTCGAAGGCGGAAAGACCACAGACACGTCTCTTATCACAACTAAAGACGATCTAGCCAACGGACTTCGTCAACTCACGCACGATGACGACGACTACACAGAGATCAAAGCTGACACTCCTCCTGAGGAGTCCTCGGCGTTGAGTGGCCCAAAAATTAGAAAGATTGCTCCAATCATAACCTCAGTGGCCCCGGAGGTTTTCTCTGAGATCCCCGACAAGGTGGACGTGATGGACTGGTACCAGCATTCGGACCCAGTCATGAGCGCCATCAGAACGATGCGTAAACAACGCCCAAAGATGGTTCAAGGCAAGCAACAACTTGGCTACGTTTATGATCAGTTCGAAGTAGGACAGCAACTCGCGCGCGCCACGCATCTGCCAAATCAGGTGCTGCGCCGCAGGTCGACTGCTGTCACCGTTCCTACTGTACCGGTCGAGTCTCCTCGGAAGCAATCGCATAAGATACTATCTATGATTGGGCTGAGGCGCTCGTCTGCAAGCTCCACCATGAGCGACCACGAACCAATGCACACGACGCACAGAAGGAAAGGCATCTTCAGTGGTAGCATTCTGAAATAATAGCATTCTGCTTAATACACGTCGAGAATGTCATTCTAATATCGGGTAAACGGGGACCCCTCAGAGCAGAGGTCCCCCTACATGGCTGCATCACACACTAATAATCTATTTGCACAAAGCTGTGTGCCCTTCCATTTAGAGTATTCAGGTCTTCCTGAGCTTCCGGCGGTAATATTTTCTTTATTTATAATATAGGCCAGTATAATTTGTTCGTATTTATTATTCACTAAGTAGGTTCATCGCGGTCATAAGAAAAGCATCATATTAGTGCTAGGACAAGCTAACCGGAGCACATTTCACAAGACTCTGGGTTGTTGATCGAGCAGACAAGTACCTCATCGCTGAAGATGTTGACTTCGCCTTTCTTGGGATTCGAAGACTCCTCAACTGCTGTAGTCTCCGAGGCATCCGAGGGCTCGGGGGTGCCTAGCTGCGACGCGGTGGGGTTCGCCGGTGCAAACGAAGAGGGCTCGCTAACACTCGAGGTGCGCAGTTCAGACGTGTTCAGCCCCTCCAGCTGCTGCGTCAAACGTTGGCTACTGGGGTGGCGAATGTACTGCTTCCTCTTCAGCTCGCGCTTGGCTACACTCTGGTCCTCAAGGGCCAGCGATTCTTGATCAACCGTGAACTGAATCGGGGCGGAGGCGGCCTGAGTACGGAGGTAGTACATACCAGTCTTGAGGCCCTTAGACCAGCCGTAGAAGTGCATGCTGGTGAGCTTGCCCATTGTGGGAGACTGCATGTAGATGTTCAAACTTTGACTCTGGTCAATGAACGGAGCACGCGCTGCAGCCATATCGATGATGACCTTTTGGCTGATCTCCCACACGGTCTTGTAAAGGTCCTTGAGGTCATCGGGGATGGAAGGGATATTCTTGATGGAACCGCCAGAGGCAACCAAACGGTTCTTCATATCGTCACTCCACAGGCCCATCTCAACAAGGTCTTTCAAGAGATAGGGGTTGACAATCTGGAACTCACCAGCAAGAACACGTCGAGAGTAGAAGTTTGAGGTGTAGGGCTCGAAGCACTCGTTGTATCCCAAAATCTGAGACGTCGAAGCAGTCGGCATGGGGGCAACTAGCAGCGAGTTGCGAAGGCCGTACTTTGCCAGGTCGGCCTTGAGTGTGTTCCAGTCCCACAGATCAGTCGGCGTGGCACCCCAGAGGTCGTACGAGAGCTCTCCCTTAGACGCAGGGCTTCCCTCGTATGACTCGTAGGGACCGAGTTCTTTAGCGAGCTCAATAGAGGCCTCCACTGCGCCATGGTAAATGGTCTCGAAGATCTGAACATTGAGCTCCTTGGCCTCTTCAGAATCGAAAGGAAGGCGCAGCATAAAGAAGGCATCCGCAAGGCCCTGCACACCAAGAGCGATAGGCCGGTGGCGCATGTTGGACAGGCGAGCCTCGGGAATCGGGTAGAAGTTCTTGTCGATGATCTTGTTCAGGTTGCGGGTGATGACCTTCACAACGGAGTGCAAATGCTTGAAATCGTAGATCACACCGTCGTTCTGAGTCTTCACAAAGGCGGGAAGCGCGATGGAAGCAAGGTTGCACACCGCAGTCTCCTCGGGCGACGAGTACTCCACGATCTCGCAGCACAGGTTGGAGCTTTTGATGGTCCCCAAGTTCTTCTGGTTGCTCTTCCGGTTGGCACTATCCTTGTACAGCATGAACGGGTTACCAGTCTCGGTTTGCGCTTCTAAGATAGCGTACCACAACTTCTGGGCCTTGATAGTGCGCCGGCCCTTGCCTGCGCGCTCATATTTGGTGTAAAGGGCCTCGAACTCATCTCCGTAAACATCGGCAAGGCCAGGGCACTCGTTGGGGCACATCAGCGTCCAGTCCTCATCAGCCTTGACGCGCTTCATGAAGAGATCAGGGATCCAGAGAGCCATGAAGAGATCGCGTGCACGAATCTCTTCTTTGCCGTGATTCTTACGAAGGTCGATGAAATCAAAGACATCGTCATGCCACGGCTCAAGGTAAATGGCAAAGGCACCGGGGCGCTTGTTGCCGCCTTGATCGACGTACCTCGCGGTGTTGTTGAACACGCGCAGCATCGGAAGAATGCCGTTCGAAGTGCCGTTTGTACCCGCAATGTACGAGCCCGTTGCCCGAATGTTGTGGACGTTGAGTCCGATGCCTCCTGCAGACTTGGAGATAAGAGCACAGCTCTTCAGGGTATCGTAAATACCTTCGATGGAGTCGTCCTGCATGCAGACCAAGAAGCACGAGCTCATCTGAGGCTTAGGAGTCCCTGCATTGTACAACGTAGGAGAAGCGTGAGTGAAGAACTTATTTGACATAAGGTTGTAGGTCTCGATGACCTTGGGGATATCGTCGCCGTGAATGCCCAACGAGACTCGCATGATCATGTGCTGAGGACGTTCGTGGACCTTGCCATTGAGCTTGAGAAGGTAAGATCGCTCAAGGGTCTTGAAGCCAAAGTAGTTGTAGTTGAAGTCACGGTCGTAGACAATAGCAGAGTTGAGCTCGTCGGCGTGTTCCTGAACGACATTGTAAAGCTCATCACTGACCATGGGTGAGTGCTTGTCATTGCGGGGATTGATGTACCTGTAGAGATCCTCGATGACCTGGCTGAATACCTTCTTCGTCTGCTTGTGCAGATTGGAGATCGCGATACGCGCCGCGAGTTGCGCGTAGTCCGGGTGGACAGTGGTCATAGAGGCGGCGGTCTCCGCGGCCAAGTTGTCAAGTTCTATCGTGGTCACGCCGGGATACACGCCCGAAATCACACGCTGCGTGATCGCAGCTGCATCGACATGATCACCGTCAAGGCCGTAACAAAGGCGGACTACTCTCGATGTAATCTTGTCGAAGCGCACTTGCTCCTTCCTCCCGTCTCTTTTGAAGACATACATGATCCCTGTGCTGAAGATTGATAGGAAACAACCGGGGAAAGGATGTTGCCAATGTTGAGAAAAGGATGAAAGAGTGTGGCGACGCGTCGCCATAAATATGTAATTAAAGTAGGGCTAGGAAGGTCCCGTTCACGCGTCTGGTTAGTAGTCCTCGAGCAAGAAAACATCTCGGTTAAGGGTGCTTTGCAATCTGTAAACACAGAGCATTTGTGTTCTGTATCACAAAAAAGGCATCGCACAGTGGCAATGACTTTATTTGTTCAAATTGAGTTAAGTGTGGATTAACGGAAGCTTTCAACACCATGTCTCAACATAAACAATACATATATAGCATGATTTCAATTTATTACTGCCCTTCAAAGTGGTGCTAGACACGCGATCTGTTATGCTACAGAACTTAGTCAAACACCTCAGGACTTAGTAACTAATTAGGGATGTGCATGGAGTGGTTAGGCCCATTGACAAGAAGCGCTGGAGTCAGCCGGGTGCTGCTTGTGGAGGAGAATCACCATCATCACAATTAAAAGTGATGATCAGTTACGTAATCCAACTAACCGGCTAGCTCTCTACGCTCAGCGTGCTGGCTAAAGGCTTAGGTCAGACCCTAACGCCCACGGATCGTTACAGCAAGTCGTATCAAGTGCTCGCCATCCACGTTTTTTTAACAACATCCTTGAACCATCGCCACATCCACGAAACGTTTAGTAGCTAGCCACAAGGTACGGTCAGAATGGACACGGTACAGAATATCGCTAGCGTCGTGATGGGCGCTAGCGCTAGAGTAGGCGGCGTTGATGCCTCCGGGCACGGCGCCGCCTCCGTTGCTAGCCCCATGGGGACCAGCCTGGTCAATGCCAACGCGGGGATCGGGCTGCCCCCAGCGGCGCCATCCCCCACCTCAGGGGGCTCGCAGCGCCCACGCCCGATCCGAAGCGAGTTCCTGAGCCGACCCAATTGGCTATTCACCCATAATGAGAACGTTCTGTTCTGCACCGCTCTCAATGCGCTGCGCTTCCCCGATCAGAACAACGTTCCCCGAAAGTTCATAGAAGAATGGCTGGCAGACCGCATGGTGACCATGGAAACTCAGTGGCCCGCTGGAAGCAAGTTCCTTTCTGATACCATACGCGAGCTCGAGCGTGAGAAGGCCAAGTTTGAGGAAAAGCGCGATAGGGAAATTCACCAGCGACAGCGCGAGTTCCACAAAAACCGCAAACAGGCGCTGCACATCGCTGAGCGGGCTTATAAGTCAGCTCGCACGGCAGAGCAGGCAGACAAAGCACGACAGGTGTACGAGGAGGCGAAGATAGCCGCTGAACAACCTGTGGGCTCGATTGAGGTCCAGCCGCCTTCTCCAGAGGAAATTGCGCTAATTGAGCTACAGACGAAGATCGTACGAAGACTTCAGGGCCAGACGGATAGGCTCAGTATGGCCGAGCATCTTGCGAATAAGCCTTACGAGCAGCCAGCGGCTGACTACTTCAAATCACTCCAGGACGACGTGCTGCGCGCCATCGCTGATAAGCATGATGAGATATCAGAAGAACGTGAGAAAGTTGAGACGAAATCCAAGCAGTCGCGCAAGCGGCGGCGCAACCAGGTCGCCAACGGTCTCACAATGAGCGGCTCGGCGACTCGCGTCCGCTTTACAAATCGCGAGATTGCCATGCTCATACACTGGATATACACCTATCCCAAATCGGAGTGGGCGGCGCGAATATTCGAGTTCTACACTCATCCGGGAACGGCGAGGTCAGCAGAGCACGTTCGTGATAAAATGAGAGATCTCATAACAAGGTCGCGAGACACTGAGCGCGGCGGACTCACCACAATGAAGACTCGCAGTGCGATCTCCTACTTCGGCAAGCCGTCAGAGCCCATCGAGATGCTGAGGTTATCGCAGCATGACCTACAAGACTTCAAATATCCTGATGGACCGCTGGACTATACCCCTACTGGACGCTATTTTGACGAGGAGCGTGCGATGTGGGTAGAAGGAATGCCACCCAAGGCGTACATAAATCGTTATCACGAGGAGATCACGCGCATTCAAGCAGTGGTCAAGTCCAAGGTGATGCGGACGCGTGAGCATGGGGTTTTGGCATCAGACGAATCACCTGTGCCCACAAGCAACAACGCAAACTATGACACGAGCTTTCTCTCAGCTGATAATCCGATTTTGGGCAGCCATGGATACCGCCCAGACAACAACGAATTCACTCTGGCGACACGTGAGATTCACGAGGCTTTCATGCTGCCCCCCAAGACCGAAGATCACAAAGATCTCGCGGATGATGTAAATGGCGATCCCAGCTATTTTACCGCCTTGGCATCGGCGGCTTTGAAGCCAGAGTATCTGCAATCAGTCTCAGATGGCCAGGTCTCAGTTGGTCATGTGGTTCCGACCGATGAAGACGCGGTTTCTGCACTTGAGTCTGAAATTGACAAGAGAGGGCCCGCCGAGAAGAAGCTTAGGCAGTCTTGAGCAGTCGAATAGTTTCGTGCGGTGAAAGTTGCATGCATTAATCTCAATTTGTTGATGGTTGTTTTCATCTCCGCTGAGCCCCCCTTGAGATGCACTTCCGTTGCTCGAATAAAATAATCTTCGGAACTATTTCTATGTAATTTAATAATGACCTTTCGCGCAAATGCACCAATCCTTTAAGGTTAAATGAGCTCGGAACACCTCGCCAAAATTGGCGAGCCAGAGGGGTGTACAAGTATATAGGTTAGAACTCTGCGCTGAAATTCAGTGCAAATCAGGCTCGTTGACTTTTTTTTAAACGTTCGAATGTACTTTCCCCAGATTTTGATGATTGTGGCAGGAGCGGAAGCGGCTAGCCGACCATGGCTCTTGAGCGAACTTGGGAGAGAATTTGTCAACAAAGCGGTTCAGTATCGCTTGCCAAATGTTCCGCAGAACGAGGCCTCAGAAATTGCATCGCGTATCGAGAGTGGTGCAGTTGCTCCACCACAAGTAACAACTCTCATTGAGGCAGCCTCGGCGGCCTTTATGCAGTACGGGACCGCAATGCCTCCTGGCGTGGCTCTATCACTTGCAAAGAGAGCTTCCTCGGATTATGACGAGGTCAAAAGAATCCCAGGCTTTGCGAACTATCTCGAGTATGTATCAGCGAATGCCAACAAGTTCAACTTCGAAGCTATACAACACGATAGCGCTAGCTCCCCATTTGTGCCGCAAATACAAAATGTCTTGGCCCAACTCACACAGACTGCGCAAGGCAAAGAGGCTTATGACACGGCTATGAAGCTGGTAAGCACCATTGAGTATGACGCAGGCATTGAAAGGCGGCCATCACAGCATCAGGCACAGCCTCCTCCCGCGGTGCCACAACGTCAACCACCTCCAGCGCCAGCGCCGCAGCAAGCACAGCCACCTCGCCAGGGGCCACCGCAGCGTGCCCCGCCTCAGTACGCGCCGCCTCCCTACGCACCTAATGCTCCACAGCACCCACCTGCAGCACCTCAGGGAATGAGCCCACCGCCGCCTGCGCCGGCGATGGGCATGCCACCCCAACAGGGCTCGCCACATGCTCACTTCTATCCTGCAATGCCCGAGCAGCTTTATTCCCAAGACGCACCTCAGTACTTCCGATAAACATCTTGCAGTGCTCGTAAAGAGAGCTTCTGACTGGAAACGGGGGTTTGAGCTAACTAGCTATATAGGTTCGTTCAATTAGCGAGCTCGCGCAAAGGTATTAGCTCGAATTTGTTTTAGTGACGCGGCCTGATACTTGTCAATTGTATTACATTACAAGGCGGCGCATATATCCTGCCAACCCTACATAACTCGTCCCTGAATATCTGGGCAAGCTCTACGCTCACGCGTAACTGTGCTTGAAGAAACCGGTGATGACAAGGATAAACTAACGCACCGCCAAGAGTTGGGAGGAACCAGCTTGAAACGCTGTAATTCCAAACACGACAGTCAATTCGAAGTTCTTTTAGTTAAAGAACTATTCACAAGTCCAACTTACGCGAGTCTCGCGATCCTGTCAAAGTCCAGACGCGCGGCGCTTCAATGTGAGAATGATCTTCGAAGCTTCGGCTTTAATATCCATCCTGCTTTCATAGCTACTTAGGACTGTTGTATCGTCGATTTGGTGCCGGCGATACCAGCAGCGCCCAGGGCTAGGCCTAACGGCGGCGACTGATCTAGCTACGTCCCACAGCATGGATGGTGTGCGAGTAATTCTGAAGGCCATCCAAGAACATGATTTTAGTCTTGCGCAACGGACAGTAGATGCTGAGGTCAAGAAGAAGCCAGAAAGCGACGTCTACCTGTCGCTGAAGGTATTCGTTGCAAGCAAAAGGAATGACAGGAGACAAGTGCTAGAAACAGCGGAGCGAGCCGTGACCGTTTGCTCGGATAAGACCCTGCGGATGTTTCTTCTCCCCGAACTCATTGCGTGGAACGCCACCGACCTACTCGCAACTGCATTTGTTAGGGTGAACCGGTTGGAGCCACTAAACCATGATATCTGTGAGACGTGGCTCGAGGTCAGTCTACACATGGGCGATCTGGGATCCGCCCAGAAGGCTCTGATGGCCATGCAGCGTACAACAAAGAAGCCACGTTCGGCATGCTACCAAGCTTGCTATATCATGGCCTGCGAGAACTCCAGCCCCAAGCTCTTTCCCGCACTGGCCGAGCGCATGCTGCAGAAGTACCTTCCGGCGCAAAATATTCAGGAATGCTTTGTGGTTGCGCACGTTCGCCGAATGAAGTCAACTGCGGACATGGTGGAGTATCTGCGGCAAAAGGACGTGTCCGAGAAATATGTCAACGGTTCTCTGGATCTGCAGTTATTACTTCTCGACGGGCTCATGGAAACTAAAGCGTGGAAAGATGTTTTCGAGTTCTCGATAGAGCAGCTGAAGCGGATAGACTCTTATAACTACTGGGAAGCGCTCAATACCGCAGCCGTCGAGCTTGGTGACACAGGGGCAGCGGAGCGGTTCGCCTCCGAGTGCACAAGCAGCAATGCCCGTCTATCGCTGGTAGACCTGGCATTTAAGACGAAAAATTCGGGTCTACTGCATGGTGCTATCGCCGGGTACTGGAAAGCCTACAGTGCCAAACCTAGCACTTACAGCTATCTCAAGCCGTATGTTACCGCCGACACTCTAGATCTTATTGAGCCAGCTACGGAGAGTCTCGGCACGCAAGTCAATCATGCGAAGCTTGCTGCGCACGCCGGAAAGCCTTTGAGCTGCGAGCACCTCGTGAGCATTTACAAGGAGCACACGTCAGAGTTCCCCGCGGAGAAAACCGACTATTTCCACGGAACGGACTTACTGATCATGGCAAGCCAGGCAGTACTGCGAGAGGCAGATGCATACGCCCCTGTGCTTGCAGCCACTTTACTAGAGTTCGCTCTCATTGGCGATCCGTGCAATTTCCAGGCGAAGCTGCTGCTAGTGATGATATACGTGTCCTTAGGCGCGACCCAGGTCGCCACGAAGCACTACAACTCTCTGTCGATTCGGAATATACAGTTCGAGACGCTCGGGCACCTTCTGTCCACCAGGCTGGGCTCCGTCGCGCCTGACGAAGCGAAGGCGTTCTGCCTCAAGCTGAAAACCTCGTACGATAAAGAGCCCAGCTTCGGGGCGTTCGCCGTTGCCGCGCTCACAGACGGGGCTTACACGCAGTTCTCAGGCATTTTTGGGCTCGGTCAAAAGCTGCGGCTAAGCCTGCAGCGGAGCCTTGTCGCCCTGGAATCTGTGAAGGCCAGTCGCTGCTCACGAGGCACGGTGGACTACACGGACGTGCACAAAATACCTCTGAAGAACGCACAGGAGTCCACTTTGGAAGACAACAGAGACTTCGAGGTGATCTGCTTCGACGATGGGGCCGACGCGGTTGCGCACCAGCTGCTGCTTGGTCCGAAACAAGGTAGCGGCTACGTCCGCATTCAAGCCACGAAAGAGATCGCTTATCAGAGCGCCCTTCTACGGGCGACACCCTCCGGTCCCGGCGCTGGCCTGGCCCAGGAGGCAGAGGCCTGCGACGAGCTGACAGACATCGAGAAATGGAACGTGCGCTGCGTCGAGCGCCTGGTAACTGAGGGCAAAGCCGCGTCTCTGCCACCGCCTCCGATGCACGATACCTCGCGACCGCTCGACTGGACGCTCTACCACTGGTGCTTCTCGGTGGTGGAGACCGCGAGGGCCGCGAAGGCTATGAAGGCCTCTCTCGGCTTCAACCCCACGGAAACGATTCGGGCGTGGGTCGCCGGGTATCAGAGCCAACTCAATGTGTGGGAGGGGCAGGCCAACGAGGCGTTCCGGAAGACGGGCCTGCCCGGCGAGGCGTCCAGAGTAATAAGAGCCATAAAGCAGGAACACCTCGTCAAGCTGCGGGCGCTGCTCGAGCTGAAAATCTAGGAGTTTATGTACATAAATCAGCGAGGCCACAGCCCAGACTGCAGGGAGTCAGCCCTGCCGCGTGAGCTCAAGGAGCTTCTCCATTTCGCGGGCGCGTTTGAGCCCCTCTCCCACGAGAAATCGGATCTGGTCCGGGTCGCTCTCGTTCCGGTGCGCCCTGAACTCAGATCTGGCCCAGTCCAGCAGATCGGTGCGGTCCTGTGGCGGCGCCTTGTATGTGGTTCGCACGATGTAGCGCCACAGCATGCGCGACTTCGAGCTCTCGGTGAACTATTAGGTTAGTACTGAACTTTGTGTATCGCAATTCGGACACCACAGTTTGGATGTATACATACGAAGCGGAAGCTCTTGAACGTCTTCGCCATGCGTCTTCGAAGCTCGGGGTTTGGCCGGAGAGGTACCAGGGTACTAAACTACACAGAGCGTGCGTTAGCTGGATAGTGTCTACCCCACTACACACCCCAGTTGGGGCCTACGAGAGGCCTAGCAGAGCACACGCTAACACAGACTGGTGACATGCGGGCTCGCAAATATTTCCGGCGTGCCGACTGTGGCTGCGCCAGCAGAGCCGTGCGCGACGAGCGTCGACGATGCAAACACGTAGATTAGATGAATATATACAATGGGACTAACGCTTGACCCAGCCATACGACTTGCGGGCCTTCGCCTTGCCCGGCTTCTTGCGCTCCTTGGTGCGGGCGTCCGTGGTGAGGCAGCCCGCCTCGAACAGGCGGTTGATGAGCAGCGGGTTCTGCACGCCGAGCCCCTTCGCGATGCCCAGGCCCACGGCGGTGGCCTGGCTCTGCTGCCCGCCGCCCTGCACGGTGGCGAAGATGTTGAACTTCGCGAACGCCTCGACGACCCGGAGGGGGTATATGACGTCCTGGCGCTGCAGGATGGACGGGAAGTAGTGCTCGATCGAGCGTCCGTTGACGACGACCTGGCCCGGGCTTCCCTCGCGCGCGCGCGCGATGATGACGCGCGCGCTCGCGGACTTGCGGCGGCCGACGGTGATGGACCGCCCCAGGCTGTCGATCTTCTTGCGCAGCACGGCGGCGATGGTGACCGGCTGGTTCGCGCCGCCGGCCGCGGCAGCGGCGCCGATGCTGTTTTTGTCCTTCATTTCGTAGAGGAGGTTGCGCAGGTGCGACGGCTGGAGCTGCGGCTCGATGCGGTTGAGGCGGTCGAGCAGCGCGTAGAACTTGGCCTTGTCCTCCGCGGCGAGGCCGCTCTTCGTCTCGCCGTAGAGCGCGGACGGGTCGATCCACGCCGGGCGCTGGTACTCGCTCGCCGCGACCTGCGGGAGGTCCGTGTGCTTGTCGACGAGCGCGCGGAGCGCGCGCAGCGCCTCCTCCAGGGCCGGGTTCGCCATGTAGAAGGTCATCATGCGGGGCACGACGCGCAGCTTGTCGAGGTCCGGGCGCACATGCGTGTCGTCGCCGTACTGCACGTCGGACGTGCGCTGGTTCGCCGTGATGGGGCCCATGTATGTGTCTTCCTTCTCGAGCTGCTCCGTGAGGCTGGCGATCTTCGCGTCCAGAACGGCGGTCGCCGCGCCCTTCGTGGCGCCCTGCGAAGCGCCCTGCGGGGCGGGCGCGGTGTGCTCCCATCGTCGCAGCAGCGGCGCGCCCGCGCGCGCGCCGGCGCGCGGGCTTCTGCCGAGAATCCTGCCCAGCAACATGAACGCCCGTGGAGCGGAGAAGGGTGGTGGTTTGGTGGGTGTGAAATTTGTACGGGGAGAGAGACCTCGCGCGCTGCGTCAACGGCAGGCAGCCCTTTCCTAGCCGCTTCGGCCGTGCGCGCGGGACGGCTGTGGCCTCATCGTGTCGCCTATGCTGCCAGTTTCTCTTACCCGCAACCCGGAAACTGCTTCGTGCCCTGGAGGGACGCACACGCCGCAGGCGCGCGCGGGCGGACCGTCGTGCGCGACGAAAGACGGCGGGCCCCTGGACAGAAAAAAGCCTTGCATTAATCGTTAGACATCTACTTACTTTTCCTTTTTGTTTTGCGCCACATGAAGTACATCATCGAGCACATGGAGGAGGGCTTCAGCCCGTGGGTCGTGCTGGAGTACTCGGCCATAGCGCGCGAGGTCGGCGGCGCGAACCTGATCTTGACCTCGGTGAGCCCCGCGCTGGCGGTGCCCGACGAGTTCCGCACGCTGGCGATCGTGATCACGCCGCTCGAGGTGACGCAGCTGAGCCAGCTGTACCCCGACTTCGACGTCGCGCGCGTGTGCCTGCTCGACCCGTCGGCCGCGCAGCCGCTGCGCGCGGCGGACGCGCCGGCGTTCGACTACTTTCTGTTCGGGGGCATCCTCGGCGACCACCCGCCGCGCGACCGGACCGGCGAGCTGCGCCGGCTCGGGTTCGCCGGGCGCCACCTGGACAAGGTGCAGATGACGACGGACACGGCGGTGCGCGTGACGGACCGCGTGCTGAAGCAGCGCGTCGAGCTGGGCGACATTCCGTACGTGGACTTCCCCACGCTGCGGTTCAACAAGTACGAGTCCACGGAGATGCCGTTCCGGTACGTCGCGGACGCGCAGGGCGAGCCCGTGATGCCCGCCGGGATGCGCGAGCTGATCCGCCAGGACACGGACAAGTCGCTCGACGACCTTCTATAGTTCTAGTAGCTCCTTTAAGATGAACTGCACGACGTCCGGGTTGTCGAGGTACATGAGGTGGCCCGCGAGGCCGAGCAGCAGGCTGAGGTCCATGGACTCCTGGACGCGGAAGTCGAGCCGGCCGTGGCGGTTGAACTCCTTGAGCTTGTCGAGGTCGATCTGCGGGTTCGTCGCGCGCGCCTCGTGGTCGTGCGAGGGCCGCTTGGTGACGGCCTTGTTTTCCTCGGAGCCGAAGAAGTGCAGCAGCGCGAACGCCTTGGACGTGAGGATCTCGCTGTGCGACGCGAGGTCGCCCGTGAGCTCGCGGAACTGCTGCAGCAGGTTCGTGCCGCCGCCGGGCAGCGGCTTCGGCGAGACGCTGAGGCTGTCGCGCGTGACGAGCGGCTCGAGGCGCGCCGCCACGGGGTCGGCCAGCCGCATGATGTTGTACATGTTCTGCGCGCGGCCGCGCGTGACGCCCGGCGCCTGCCGGATGAGGTCGATGACGCCGACGGGGCTGCCCAGCGTGAACATGTTCTTGACGGGGAAGTCGAGCTCCGCGAAGGCGCAGGCCGGGTTCATGAGGTCGTACGCGATCACCGAGCCGAGGGAGTGGCCCACAATGCTCACCTGGACGTGCTCACGGTCGCGCGGGTGCAGCTCGCAGAACTTGGCGTACATGCGGTTCATTTCTGCGGCGGCCGCGGACTGGATGAGCCGCCGCTGGTTCGGCTCCGTGTACATGACGTAGTCGAGCACGGCGTCGGCCGCGAGGTTCGTCGTGCCGAACAGCTGGTGCGGCCGCAGCCCGTTGAACTTGTTGTCGATCTTGAGCCGCCACATGACGGGCAGCACCTGCACGCCGCAGTCGGCGGCGCGCTGGCGCAGGCCCTGGCCGGGGTCGTCCGCGCGCAGCTTCGTGTACGTGTTGAGCAGCGAGGTCCGCAGCGCGTCCACGTCCTTCACGAAGTTGATCTGCTCGAACTTGATGCTCAGCAGCTGCCCGATGCCGTGCACGCAGAACACGAGGTGGCGGATCTCGCGCTCGCGGAACTCGGGCCGCACGCGCACCTCGGGCGTGTTCGCCATGCCCTTCGGCAGGCAGGCGGGGTTCGGCATGCCCCGGTAGAGGTACCGCTTCGAGAACGCGGCCAGCCACGACGACTTCTCGTTGAGCGTGAGCGTCGGCTCCTGCACGCCACGCGCGCCGCGCGCGCCGCCGCGGCCGCCCTCGCCGCCCGCGGCGAAGCTGCCGAACACGCGCACGGTGCCGTTCGCGCTCTGCCAATTGAGCTCGATGGGCTTGCCCGGCTGCGTCTGGAAGTGCTCCTCGATCTCCTGCTCAAGCTCAGCGCTCAGGGGCACGACCTTGCCGTTGCCCAGCAGCTCGAACCACAGGCTGCGGCGCACGGCGAACGCGGGGCCGTCCCAGAACGTCGGGCGGCACAGCCGCTGCGCGAAGTCGACGGTGAAAAGGCCGTCCGTCTCGACCGGCGCCGACTCCTCGTTTTTCAGGTACGCCTCCTCGAGCCGCGCCGAGTCCGCGAGCGAGAACGCCTCGAACTGCGTCGGCCGCTTCGTGGCCTTGTATTCGTAGATCCCGGGCTTCAACTCGGGGATATCCACCGCGCGGAACCACCGGTGGCTAGTTTTGGTCGAGATTCGCCGAATACATACTAGTCTCATGCAGCAATTAGTGTAGGCACGTCAAGCACTCCGGCGACCACACCCTCCTCGGTGTGTAGTCACTTATGTAGGCGACTGATGTAGGGTAGCTGTAGGTACTACTTGCGTAGGTGTTGTGTGTGTGCGTGTCTGTGGGTGGGTGGGTGCCCATCCGCGCCCATCATGATGCAGGGCGTAAATGGAATTAGCGCGCGCAAGCTCGCCAGTATGGGGAAATTGGCTAGTATTGACTATGACTGTTTAATTGCAGGGCGACTGTGTTGGCACAAACAGGCCCGCGCCGAGGAACGCGCACGCGAACGCGCACGCGAGTCTCGAACTAAACGTATATAGCTGCCTAACTGCGCCGTTATGGCTTCCGCAGCGCGCATCAGCAGTGCGCCGAGTGCGGAGTGAACGGTGAACGTGAAAATTACCCGCTGGTGAACACGCCCGCACACCTAGCCCGGCGCTGCCCCCCGCAGGGCGCGCGCGCGCGCTCGCTTCGAACACGGTGACGTGCTGCAATGCGCCGCCCTGGCGCGTCCTGATGCGTGGCGGCAGCCTCCAGGCGCCGCGCGCGAGGCGGCCGCCATGGCCGGCGCGGCTCCGAGCCTGATGCGGTCTTGGTCGAGCTCGCGTGAATATCATCTTGCCAATGTTTTTCGGTCTTCTTTTACAATAATGCTATATAATAATACGAATCTCAGGTGCTCTGCTTCAGCTCCTTGCTGGGCAGCCTTCGGTGCGCCTGGCTCGTCGTGATGGTGGGGCTCTGCGGCATCATGTCGTCGTTGACGACGAGGCGCAGCCTGTGCGACGACGGCAGCTTCGGCAGCACCGAGAGCAGGCAGAAGAAGAGATTTATCAGGAACATGCTGAGGTCGTAATGTGTGAAATGCGTGCTTATCAGGAAGAGCCCGATCGGCACGCCGAGCAGGAACTTCTTGGTGGGCGTGTACTGGTCGCCGTCGTCGATCTGCTCCCACATGGTGAGCGAGTCGTACGCGCCGGCGTTGAAGTCGAAGGGCACACCCGTCACGTAGTGGAACATGATGTACGAGCCGATGACGTAGGTGATGTTCGTGAGTGTCCATGTGAGCTCCGCGCTGACCCACGGCAGCCCGTCGTACAGCAGGAACAACGCGAATATGATAACTATGTGGATCATCCAGGCGCCTTTGTGGTTGACCCACTCGGCGTTGAGATTAGTGGCGCTGATCTGGTCGTTCTGATCCGTGATCGACTCGCGCCGGAGATGCTGCAGAATCGACGACGAGCGGCGTCGGGTCTCCGGCTCCGACTCCGTCGGCGCCAGCGACGCGCCCAGCGCGCTCGAGTGCCCCGTCGGCGGCACGTTCGCTGAGACCGGCGGGAACGTTATCTGCGCCTCGCTCGCATTCTCGCTGCCTGCCTCTGCTCTCAACATGTATGTGGGGGGAAGGGGATGGTGTGTGAGTGGGTGTTGATGTGTGTGTTGCTTGCGTGGTGCAGTCTTTGCTACTTCTTCAGTCTCGGCGCTTACTCCCTTTTCTCTCCAGACTCCTCTCGACGTATCTTCTCTCTCAGGTGTTCGATTATCAGAAGAAGGCGCATGTTGGGTTACATACTCGTCCCCTTCTAATAGAGAAACCTAGACCGGGTCAAGGGTTCGTCCCACACTCCCAAGCTATAGATGTCTCGAGTCCCAAGTCGCGTCCCAAAGGCTTGCATTAATGCGGTCCACACGCATACTGAACAACAAAGCCGAGGAAGGGAAAGGAGAAAAAGTCACGCATAACCGTTAGCTGGCGAAGCGTCTCGAAACAACGCCGGACTTAGAGAGGTGTGCGGGCGCGCACCGCAGCGCGAAACCCGATGAGGCTCGAGAGCCTTGGACTCGGGTGCGCGCAGAAGTACTGGTGCGCCGCCGGCGCCGCCAGCGCAATCTTTCCCTTTGATTGCTTATCCAAATCATTTCTGGCTTGCGCGCAGGACAGCCATGTAATCTTATCTAAGTACAGGCCTCGCAGGCCTCGCAGGCCTCGGCGTTACTACTACACTAAGCCGCACGCATGCTCGCGAGTCCGCGCGACGTTATTAATTGCACAATAAGCCAGCCAGGCATCCCAGGCCGTAAACAATGAGTATTTGTTTTTGGTTTACAACGGCTTTTACAAATTTCTTATAATGTTACAATCTCAAAAACTTTACAGAACACTATCCTAGAAGGTCCCTCCTAGGACAGTTCAGTAGTATACAAAATATTAGTTAGGCGCCGGGCCATAAATAAAAAAATAGCGGGGAAGAAAAAGGGCGAAGAGCCGAATGTAACGCAGACGCAGTAGGCTCTCGGCATCTGCGAGGACGAAAGCGTGCTACAGCGTGCTTCGCGGCATGCTTCGCAGCGTGCTTCTCGGCGTGCTCCACAGCGTGCTACACAGCGCGCTGCACTCAAACGAGCCGCCGGTCTATGTGGTTGAGCTCGTCCTGCAGCACGATCTCCTCAACGGTCTTCACGAGCTCCTTGGTCGACTTGGCCATGTCGAAGTTCACCCCAGCCAGACGCTGCTTGAGGTGCCGGTTGGGCCTTGCGTCGTCGCGGATGGTATCGATCTCCTCCGCGCACAGCATGTCCATACGGTCGAGGCAGTGGCCGAGGTTCTGGACAATGTAGGCGCCCTTGTTTTTCAGCACGACGCTGCGCGTCTCGGCCATGGTCTTGTTCGTGGCCTCGATCATGTCGCCGACAAGCGCCTTGATCTGCGCCATGAGCGGCTTCAGCTCGCCCGCCGTCGCGTTGCTCTTGATGCCGGACAACAGCGCGCCGATCGCCTCCACGGTGCCGCTCGTCTGCTCCTCGAGGTAGGTCTGCAGGGACTGGACGCTCTCATCCAGCGGCATCTCGGGGCCCTGCAGCGGCAGGCGGCGCGCGCGTCCCGAGCTCGCGACACTGTCGCGTCCCTCGGAAAGGTAGGACGTGCTGCGAGAGTGGTCGGACTCTGAGACGCTCTGCGACATGTCGGAGGAGACCGAGCTGCGGGACCTCGTCGACATAGAGGTGCAGTTCGACTCGTCCCGCGAGTGCGCCGCCTGTTGGGGGTCGGGCACACTCAGCTGCTGCTGCTGCTGCTGCTGCTGCTGCTGCTGCTGCTGCTGCGTCTGTGACTTGGGCGCGGAGCCCGCCTCGGTGTTGGCCTCCGCCTTGGCCTCCGCCTTGGACTCCGCCTTGAGCTCGGGCTTCTCCGTCTTGGTCGCGGCCGAGCTCGACTCAGAGGACTCAGATCCCGCTGAGCGCGAAGCCTCTTTTTGAGCGGCGGCTGCGCCAGCCGGTTTCGCGCTGCTAGGAGCTGGAGCGCTGCTGGGGGCGTTAGTAGCCACCGGCGTCGCCGCTGGAGAGGCAGGCGCCGCCTCTGACTGGCCAGCAGTTGCAGAGGCGGCGGCGGCAGTAGCCGGCGCCTCGGCGTTCCGCGGCGTCGTGGCGGCCGTGCTCGCGGGCGCATTCTGCGACGGCTCGCGCGAGCCCACGAGCTGCGCAGGGGCCGTGGAGAACAAAACTCCTTTGTGCACCGCCGGGTTCTGGGGCGGCCGCGCGGTCGAGTCGCCTCGGGGCTCGTCGCCGAGGACGACCTTCACCTCGCGCGCGTGCTCAATGACGGCCATGGCCAGATCGGAGCACGCCGCATCCACGAGAATGCGCGGGAACAAGCCCGAGGAGACGGTGAAGTTGCGCAGCACGGATATGAGCTGCTTGACCGCCCGCATAGCCAGCTTGTTGCCCTGGCTGATCTCGCGCGCGGCGAGCACCACGCGGTGCAACAGGCCGAGCAGGGTGTCGCTGTGCTCCCCGCTGTGCACCGCCGATGCGAGGACGCCGATGGCGCTGGTCAGCGACCGGAGCTGGACCTCGCTGATCTTGCCGTCGGCCGAGACCAGCTCCGCGGGCAGCGGGCCCTCGAACTCGACCTGCGAGAGAGCCGTATTTATTCTCAGCTGTTTCGCCGTGTCGAGCTCGGCGCTGGCCTTGCCGTACCGCGTCTTCCAGTGGCGCGCCTCCGTGTCCAGGCTCTCTGCGCGGTCGATCTGTTCCTCGTGCTGGCGAGTGAGTGCACGCATCTCGTGCAGAAAGCGCGCAGCCTCGCTCCGCACCTGGTTGGTCACATCCTGCTGCTCGCGCAGCAGTTTGCGCAGGTTTTCGAGCTCCGTTTTCGCATCATCGAGTTCCTTGCTGCGCGTTTCGCGGGACGTAGCGTCCCTGTCTGCGGCCGCCGTGGCCCCTGCGCCAACAGCAGCAGCGGCGCCGGCAGCAGCGGCGCCAGTGGCGGCGGCGCCAGTAGCGAAGGCCGCTGACGCGGGCTCGAGCGCCCGCGCTTTTTCGGCCGTGTTTGGTGGGCTGATGGGGTACTCTGAGCCAGCAGGATTCAGGCCCTTCAGGGGGGTTTCCGGGGATGTGCACCCTTCATTGTAGCTGCCGTCGTTGGCGCGAGCTGCCGCTTCCCGTTCCGACGCGTGGCCGTTCGCGGCCGGCGTGTTGACGGCGGCTTCCGTTTCACCGGGAGCCTTTATTGGCGTTGGCAGCGAAGCCGCGAGGGACATATCTGTGGGAGCGTCGTTGCCCAGCGGCGTCGACTGGCGCGCGAAGGAGCTGCGCGCCGAGCTTTCGGCCTCGCTGGCGCGGCGGCTCTTGCTCGGATCGAGCGGCTGCACGCGGATCTCCGAGAAGGTCTCCGTGGAGGCGCTGGTCGGCTCCGCGAGCACGTCTAGGTCGTTTCCGCGGCCGTCCTCGTCGATGTCGCCGAAGTCCATGCTCACGTCCTTGATCGACCGGCCCGAGGCGTCCTCGTCCGCGAAGTAGCGGTCGTTGCTGTTGGCGCTCATGTCGTACGTATCGTTGGCGCGCCGCGGCCACTCGACCTCGGTGTCCGAGCCGTCGCCGTCCTCGAAGTGGTCGGCGCTCTCGTCCACGGGCGTGCGCGCGCGCTGCACCGGCAGCGGCAGCGCCGTGACGGCCATCTCGTAGTCCGGGTTCGTCGAGACCGCCGAGCGCGTCGTGTCTGTGCAACTGGACGTGTCGCTGAGCCGCGACGGGATCCGCTAAATAGGTTTTCGTCTCCACGCAAAGACAATTCAATAACTTAAGGCTATAAGATTGCTCAATCAACTCTGAAAGAAGCTGATG
>NRDT01000048.1:0-60239 GCA_004124955.1 Starmerella riodocensis
ATGCTCGGCGAGCGTCCAGGCGGCAGCGGTTTGTGGTCGTAGTGTCCACCTTTCCCTCGCCCTCTCCTGCTGTCCTTGCCTGCAACTGTAAAATCAAATCAACGTAAATGGCCGAACAACCTAGCCTTGTTATATGTGAACGTGTGTACTCCTACTGAGCATTGCCGCTCTTCGCTCAGCCTTTCCTCCCGGCCCTACATAGAAGTAAGCCAATGCAGAAAGAACAAAATCACTGCTGAAGGCCCAAGTTTCTATTTTTTCCACGGGCCGCCGCCCTCTTTGCACCCGTCAGTGGGCGTTCTAGTTGTATGTGGAGCGCACAGCACACCCTAGCCCTTACACACATCTATCGGTTCCTCCAGCTGCTCATAGGCCTAGAACATCGACCGTGTCTATCACCCAGCAATCTATTCAATGAGCCCGGCAGACGCAAAGCCCGCAACTGAGCACGTTGCACCAGCCGCCAAGGTACCGGCTTCACCTAGTGCCAAGCAGGCGCCCGCCCCCAAGCAGTCTGCCACCTCTTCTAAGCAAGCGCCGGCGTCGACTGCGAAGCAGCCGCCAGCCACCAGTACGAAATCCGCGCCCTCGTCCAGTTCTTCGGCGAACTCGCTCAATGAGACCGAGAAATCCATTGCGCAAGGCGCCAGCGACGCCTCTCGCAAAGCCGCAGAGGCGGCTCAGACCGCGGAGAAGCAACTGAGCGAGGTCGCACAGGACGCCGAGAAAACGCTTAGAGAGAACGCGGAAGCGTTGAGCGAGCGGACTAAAGTGGCTGCCGAGGCCGCGCTCGAAACCGCGCGGAAGGGGCTGGAGCAGGCCAAAGAGGCCTCCTCCGACATAGCCGATCAGGTCAGCAAGAAGGCGGAGGAGGCCGCCGAAGAAGCCAGAATCTACGCTGAACAGGCCAAGAAGGAGTTCGACCGGCTTTCGAAAGAGTCCGTGGCCGCCAGCGAGAACTTCAAGGAGAAGGCCTACGACGAGCTCAGAGACCCGGCCGTGTCCACAACGGTTCTTTTCACCGCCGTCACCGCCTCTGCTGCCTCAACCTACCTCACTCAGCAGCACAAGCAAGGCAAGCTCAATACAGTCGTGGCACTCGGTGTAGTGGCTGGCGTCGTCGCGCTCAGCGTGGCCGAGTACTTCTCGGTCAAGGCTTACTTCAAGAAAAATAACAGTGGTAGCAAGGGCTCTGGTAGCAAGCTGCCCAAGAAGGGCTCCTCATAAAGCTGAGCTGCAAACACCCTCGAGCTTGTGGTCGGTGCTACTAGCACTGCTTCATCACAGCCATCATTTAAAGCTACAATAAAACTAAAGACTAAAACATATATGCTAAATAGCACCTGTGAGTGGTGCTCCCCTCTCTTGGCCTCGCGACCTGCTGCTGCCAAGACTGCTTCGGTCGTGCTGCGGCTTGCGACGTCCTTGATATCAATCGGATCTCCGATGTGGCTCGGGCGCATCTTTTTTTGTGTGACTTGCATTTGGAGGGGCACGCATGGCCGGGAGATGCGAGTTCGGAGGCAAGGGCTTTGCAGAGAACCTGGTACAAAAGTGTCGCTGGCCCGTTTGTGACGCCAGAAGTTCGGGTGATATAAACATTATCTGTGGCGGAAAATTGAGCGAGCCAAAAGGCGCGTTTTAACCGTTGAGTACCTCGAAGCTGCCATTGCTGGCGCTTTCAAAGGCATGCAACCCCAGGCACGCAGTGTTTCAAGTCAGCCGGCTATTCTTTCCTTGACTTCCTAGCATGATACCCGTTAGGGATGATCAAAAGCTCCTTCTGATGCGCTTGCCTCGGTCTGATCGATCAACGGTCACACAAGCGGACCCTACAAACTCTTGACGGGTGGGGCGATATGGGGGTCACGCAGCTTTAGACTACATAATGATCACTTCGCTGATATTACGAACGCGGCACTTTGATCTGTCATGCAGGGTTCGCACGCCCTGCTGATCCTATGCTTTTGGTACTCGACGTTGCGTCACCTCACCCAACACAAGACAGCCTATGAGCGCTCCCTAAGGCGCACTTGGGTATCTCAACGTCATCTGTATGCTGACCGATTTAAGCACTTCATGCAGTCCCTCTCGATCGATTCCAAACGTAGTTTAGCCCAATTATATATCCGCGTAAAAAATTGACGATCTCGCTGTGCAGCCCCCAGCTGATACGGGTACGGTGCAGTCCAACTGGACTTTTAGGGAACTCCGCAGATTTCTCTCCGACCACACAGGCGCCTGTCGTTTTGCACATGCTGCAGAGTTGTCTTTGCCTTCTCCTCACCTTACATGTCAGCAAGCTCCAGTCACAATGCAGCCGCTGAAACATATGCGACGCACGCTGCGTAATATTATTACCCTACAGGACCTGATGTGCAGCTGGCCTCGGCTCGAGAGCACAATTTCCTGCATGCGTGCAGTTCAGCAAAGCATCAGTAGCCTGCAAGGAGCAGCTGCTAAATAGAGGCTCTTCTGCCCTGCGAAAACTACGCCACTGGATGCCAGTCCTAAGAAGCACACCACATTTCATAGAGTTTGCAAGGGCTTCACCAAAGGCATCGCAGGTCAATTAATCGAAGCGAGAATTCGGCACTGTAGATTTCGCCGCGCATCGAGGACCTTGTCTACCTAACGCATTTGAATCAGTCGTGCATATATCTGTTTCACTCGACGCTCCACAACCAGAACGAAAGAGGTATCTTTGCCTGCGTTGCACACAAGCAGCTCCGCAATTCGAACTCTAGAAAGCGCTGATTAACTCCTCACTTCCGTCATTGTTTGATTGCAGAATCGCCTTGCGACTCTCTGCTGTCGTATTAGCCTAATCAGAGGAAGCTGAGCCGCCCCGCTAAGCTAGACTCTTAGCCCCCTCCTGCTCTCTTTCGCTGAAATGGAATATACAATTGCTCAAACTAACCAACTTTCTCGTAAGCTGCGGGCCCCATCATCTGCGACCTCTCAGGAACTTAGAAGAGCTACCCATTCACTTTGAAACGGATCCACGAACATAGTTGCGCAATCCCGTCGCCAGCATCTATTAACGACAAGCCGAGGAACCACTGCGCCACCGAACTACCACACTCAATGCAAGAACCAAACCATACACACGATCCCCAAAGCATCCACCATTCTCGAACCAATCGCGACTGCCCCACCAGCAGCAGCCAATTCGTGAAAGATGAAGTCCCGAGATCTGACGACACGTTGAGGCCCCTACCGGACAGCCACGGCATCTCGCACTCACAGGCCAGCGACCACCCATACCGAAACGGAGACAGTGATGCACACGTCAGAGAGGCTGCCCTTCCCTTCAAGCCGCTCGTCAAGACTGAGCTCGTTGACGACGCTAGCGGGCAGGTGGTAATGGCTGCTCCCCCTGACTCCAGCCGGTCCAACAGCGAGCACAGCTCCTCTTCTTCGGCATCCAGTGTACCTCATGAAATCAAACCTGAGACGATCATCGAGCCGCAGTATCCATACACTGCATTTTCGCAACTATCTCATTCAGAATCTGAGCCTCTTATGGACTACACCAGAGTAAACCAGCATGACATGATAGCAGACGGAGCCGCGCAAAAGCGCAATAACCCGAGCTCAGGCCTAGCTCAGTTTTCAGACCGTCGTTCAAACTACAGTGCTGCTTCCAGTCCGAATGTTCGTGGAGATCCCAACATTGATAGGCACCACGACAGCTGGAACTCAGGTCGAGGTAGTGCGTCTTCCCAGAACCACGCGGAAAACTCAGGATACCCAAGGCCATCTCTAGGTGTCAGAAGATCTTCGTCAATTTCCAAAAGGACTCCGAAGCCTGGAGAGAAGAAATCGAGACACCCTTCTCACAGAGGCAATCAAAGAAGAAGATCTGAGAACTCCGCGGAGCTCCTCGAGGATCGATACCAGGATGCCGTCAGCATCGGAAGCAACGTTGCTCCTTTGGACCATACTTCCGTGATGCGGACCGCCACTATGGACTCGCCTGCCGATTATTGGAGCTTCGCTCCGTACAACGCCTACGAGAAACAAGCCGACTTGCCTCCTTTTTACTCTGTGCCGCCACAATCATCTCCCCTCGGGGCAGCACTTGCGCGTGATATCCCCGCAGAGTATCAACGTGGCGTGCCTTTAGCTTCTTCCGCCGGTGTCATGTACAATCATGGCAAATACCCCCAGGAATATCCCGTTGAACACCCGAGCAATAAGCGGATCTTTCCCATGCAGCCCTGGCCTAGCGGCACCGAACAGATAGCCTACTCGCTGAACCTTTTGCGACCGACGCACCCCCTTCCGTACCCCTCACAATTCTCGAATCCTCTTGAGCATCATCAGGGCTACGTGCATTACGCAACGCTTCCCAAAGTGGTAGTGGGCCAACCAATTCCACAATCGATGATGGATGATGCGCCACTCGCCCCCGACCCGAATAACCAAGACCAGGCAGTTCTTGAAATTCAGGGCAATCTTTATGACATGACAAGAGACTGGACGATGGAAGAGTCGAAGTACGGGCGTCGGCTAGTCAAGTTCGAGAGGGAACAGCGAGGTCTCGTAATCTATTTGAGATTCGAACCAATTAAGCTAAGGGACTATCGAGAGGATATGTGCGTTGTGTCCTGCATCTGGCGGAGAGAGACTCAGGAGTACTTCGTCACCTCCGTCAACTGCATCGCCCTCTTGGAACTGATTGTCAACCAGAAATTTCGAGTCGAGGAGAAGAATCGAATAAGGCGAAATCTAGAAGTATGCAAGCCGTTGACGGTGTCGAAAAGTAAGCGTGATCAGGAGTCCTTTTTTCGTCAGATTATGAGCTTCCCTGAGCCCAAGCCCCGAAACATAGAAAAGGATCTCAAAGTCTTTCTCTGGTGCAATTTGGAAAATGCTCTGAAAAAAATTGTGTCAAAGTATTCAGCAAATTGACCTCGCTGCGGAAGATAACTTTCCCGCCAACACGCTCGAGCCGCGTTGCGTAGCGTGTTCCCTATTTTTCCAGAAAGATACTCTTCATAAATCTTATCTATATATATATTTCACAGATACATACCATGGTTTAGATAATTTTCCTGGCCTCGGAAATAATATTCCAAGCCAACTGAGCCTCAAATCTGACGCATGTCAACCATGCGACCAGCTAAAGAACCTATAGAATGAAGGCCAATATGACTGTATGCGCCTCGAGGTGTGTCAGCGCCATTCGTCCGCTGTTGACTGGTGCTTCCTGGCGCACCAATTACTGGGATAAACGTACCTCCGAGTTCGGTTCCGAACCCTACCATTAATGACAGGAGGTCATCGCTGACTTACATGCCGGCCGTTCCAGCGGACCCACACAGAAGGGTTGGTCCAACTTCGGAGAAGACGCGGGGACTCATCTGCCCTTCGGGATGACAGGCTTCGCTCGGGCGCCTAAAGACTAATCGCGCGCCCAAGCGCGGCTGCGAGGTCGCTAATAATTTTAAGATGTATTTACCTGCGATTTAGTACCTAATCAGGGACTTTCTTCGGCGCATCATGCTTTTGGTATCCATTTTACAAATCACTGGCAGATTTATGTATGTGGTAGGCACCAGTGACATCAGGATGGCATACTTTATGTGGATTGAGGAGGGGAATTGTCCAATAAGGGCGGGTTGATTATAATTGATTACATATTCGACCACGGCCAGAAAGTATTTTAGCTTAGGGTATAAATTGTAAACCGAAAACGCACCGTTCTCTTTTTCCTCAGACCAAGACTAAACAATGTTGAGGGTTAAGACTTCTGGCGCGGCGCACTCGATGCGTCGCGCGTATTCCGCCATCACCAGGGACTCAAAGGTCCACCAAAATATCTGGGAGGACCACACGTTCATCAACTACGCAAAGAATGTCGAGAACCTCAAGATTGTCCGTGACACTCTCAAGCGCCCTCTCACTTACGGTGAGAAGGTTCTTTACACACACCTTGTCGACCCGACCTTCAAGGTCGAGCGTGGCACCAGTTACCTGAAGCTCCGCCCGGACCGTGTCGCCTGCCAGGATGCCACGGCGCAGATGTGTCTGCTCCAGCTTGACCAGTTCGCCGCCGTCAACGGTGCGAAGGACTTCCAGACGCTCACCCCGGCCACTGTCCACTGCGATCACCTTATCCAGGCTCGCACTGGCAGCAAGGAGGACACCCAGCGTGCCATCGACATCAACCGTGAGGTTTACGACTTCCTGCGCTCCACTTGTGCGAAGTACAACATCGGTTTCTGGGGCCCCGGCTCTGGTATCATTCACCAGATTGTTCTCGAAAACTACGCCTTCCCCGGTGCTCTCCTCATCGGTACCGACTCGCACACCCCTAACGCTGGTGGTCTTGGCCAGCTCGCCATTGGCGTCGGTGGTGCTGATGCCGTTGATGCCCTTACTGGCCAGCCTTGGGAGCTGAAGGCCCCCAAGTACATTGGTGTCAAGCTTACCGGCCGTCTCAACGGCTGGACCGCGCCCAAGGACATCATCCTTAAGGTCGCTGGTATCACGACTGTCAAGGGTGGTACTGGTGCCATCATGGAGTACTTCGGTGACGGTGTCGACAACCTTTCGTGCACGGGTATGGGCACGATCTGCAACATGGGTGCTGAGATCGGTGCCACCACCTCCGTCTTCCCCTTCAACCACAGCATGGCTGCCTACCTCAAGAACACTGGCCGCTCTGACATTGCTGACTATGCTCAGGCTTACAAGAAGGATCTCCTCTCTGCTGACGAGGGTTGCGAGTACGACCAGGTCATTGAGATCGACCTCAACACTCTTGAGCCCCACATCAACGGTCCCTTCACCCCGGATCTTGCCACGCCGATCTCGAAGGTCCCTGAGGCCGCTGCCAAGAACGACTGGCCGCTTGAGGTCAAGGTTGGCCTCATTGGCTCGTGCACCAACTCCTCGTACGAGGACATGAGCCGTGCCGCCAACATCGCGCGCGACGCGATGAACCACGGCCTCAAGGCGAAGTCCATCTTCACCGTCACCCCTGGCTCCGAGCAGGTTCGTGCCACCATCGAGCGTGATGGTATCCTGAAAACCTTCACTGACTTCGGCGGCGTCGTTCTTGCCAACGCTTGCGGCCCGTGCATCGGTCAGTGGGACCGCCGCGACATCAAGAAGGGCGAGAAGAACACCATTGTCTCTTCGTACAACCGCAACTTCACCGGCCGTAACGACAGCAACCCTGAGACGCGTGCTTTCGTTGCTTCGCCGGACATGGTTGTTGCCTACGCGATCACTGGCGACCTCCGCTTCAACCCGATCACCGACACCATCAAGGGTGCCGACGGCAAGGAGTTCAAGCTCGCCGAGCCGCATGGCGACGGTCTGCCCACCAAGGGCTTCGACCGTGGTGAGAACACCTACACCGCCCCCCCGAAGAACCGTGAGCACATCGATGTGATGATCTCGCCGTCGAGCGACCGTCTGCAGCGCCTGAACCCCTTCGACAAGTGGGACGGCAAGGACGGCCTCGACCTGCCCATTCTTATCAAGGCTCTTGGCAAGACCACCACCGACCATATCTCCCAGGCCGGCCCATGGCTCAAGTACCGTGGCCACTTGCAGAACATCTCCAACAACTACATGATTGGCGCCATCAACATCGAGAACGGTGAGGCCAACAAGGTCCAGAACGTTGTCACTCACGACTGGGCTGGTGTTCCCGAGACCGCTGCCTACTACCGCGACCACGGCATCAAGTGGGTTGTGATCGGTGACGAGAACTTCGGTGAGGGCTCCTCGCGTGAGCACGCTGCTCTTGAGCCGCGTTTCCTCGGTGGCTTCGCCATCATCACCAAGTCGTTCGCCCGTATCCACGAGACCAACCTGAAGAAGCAGGGTATGCTCCCGCTGAACTTCAAGAACACGGCCGACTACGACCGCATCAACCCCAAGGACCGCGTCGACATCAAGGGCCTTGCGGAGCTCGCTCCGGGCAAGAACCTGACTCTTGTTGTTCACCCTGCTGACGGCAGCAAGGCGTGGTCGACTGAGCTCACCCACACTTACAACGAGGAGCAGATCGGCTGGTTCAAGGCTGGCAGCGCTCTTAACCGCATGGCAGAGCTTGCGAAGTCCCACCAGGCGTCTGCTTAAGTTCATATAAATAAAGCCTTCGTTTATTCAAGGGCCGGAGCCAAACTGTGTTAGCCGCTGCGTTTTCCCGGTCTGTGCTTTTACCTTACAATATAAACGACCTGCAAAATCCGCTGATAGAACTAAAAAAAAAACTTTTGACGAGCTGAGTGCGGGCTAGGCACTTTTCTAATGGCGGATTGGTGGCTTTCTATTCTATTATTGTTATAGGCTGACTTTAACATCTTTTGATTCAATCTTCTCCTGCCACACCTGCTTAAATATGTAAACCTGCCATTTATCTACTCGAAGCCCAACTGATCCGGCCGTAGCTGGAGTGCTGCTGCTGGTAGTCAGCGTGGGCGCTTTTGTATCCGTCTGATGGCGCTTTATTCTTGCCAGTTTTGTACAAGTTTTTGTGTCTGCTTCTAAATGTTACAGTTTGTAGTTGGTAGTGTTGATCTCGTCACTTCATCAAAGCAATTCTCAGTTTACCCAGTGATTATGAGCGCTGCTTTTCCACCGGGGGGATTTTGGCCGCGGCCGAGACTATGACGGTCGAGGGCCCCGAGATCTCGACGAAAGCGCCCGTGTTCCCGGATCGAAGCACGCGCTTGCCTTGGCTCACGGCGCCGTGCCACGCCTCCTTCAGTTGCGACCACACGCGCTGGAGGGCTCTTCCATAAACGGTCATACCCGCTCCGCTGAGAGCAGCAGGATCCTTGGGCAGAATGCTCTCGAGGTCGGGGCCGCTTTCAAGCGCATTAAAGCTATACTGGATGTTCTTCAGGAGAGGAGCTGTTCGCTGCGCGTTGGTGTCAAGGCTGAGAGCGACGAGGTGCTGCTTTGCGACCAAGACAGACTCTTCCTCGGCCACGTCCAGCCGCACCGTCGAGGAGGGAGAGCCGACGCAGACGAGTCCTCGGCCGGACACAATGGCGTGGGCGAATGGAGCAGACCCGGGAGACCAGCCTGAGCGCTGGGATATGTGGAGCTGGCGGCCGGTGAAAGCCTGGATAGGCGCTTTGACAGCCCAGTCGATGGTGCCATCGAGCTCTATAGTAGACAAAAACTCGTTTTTGGTCGGGGAAATCAGGCACGTCAGCGGGCTCGTTCCCACGACGCGCTGCTGCAGCACCGGCTGCCGCGCCCACCAGCTGAGCAGCGGAGACCGAGCGACCCTCAGCCTCGAGGCTATGGAGGCCGCGGGCGCGTCAACGCCCAGAATCCCCGTCAGGGAGTTCCGCTTGGCGACGAGCTCCACCGACGGGGGCAGCTGGACTTGCAGCATGGACCCCAGTCCGAGCACAGAGAACTTCGGGGTCTGCGGGACCCGCGGATCTAATGAGGCCGCCTGCACGACGTTTCGGCCAGCCAGCAGCGGCGCCTCCGGAGCAGAGTGAAGGAATCTCCGCATGGCTAGAGTCTTTCACCTTGGCTCGTCCCTCCAATGAGCTGAAGCCAGGGTTCTGAAACCCTGGCGCATTTACACAAGCAGACGCGCGCACGCTCGGCCAAGAGCGGAAAGGAGGGTTCACGCGTTGACGGCACGCGAGAATCCGCGCATCGGTTGCCGTGGGCCTGCAATTGGGCACATATGTACTGCTCTACGCACTGAGCGGAGCACGCACCACAAAGTATCAAGCACTGATCTATGTTTAGAAAGGCAATGGCGGCGCTCTGGGGGTTAAACCCGCTCAGCCGGCCCTTAGTATCGCTACCTGCGCTAAAAAATAAATAATTCATAGAAGGAGCTGAAGGCCAGCTAGCTCGCGACCGCCTTAGGCTCCTCATGCAGTTCCTGTCTGGCGCCGCCAGCAGCCTGCTGCTCCTTCGCCGGCCGGTGCTGCGGCGCCGAGGGGAGCTTGCCGAGCTTCTTCGCCAGCTCCTCGTCCTCCATCTGCTTGAGCTCCTCGTCCAGCCTCATGTCCTCCACCTCGCGGTCGGCGCTCGACCGCCCGATGTCGAGGTCGGCGAGACTGCTGGTTACTTCGTCGACGTCCTCCACTGCGTCCTGCAGGTGCTCTCTGAGACCCTCGACGTCTTCGACCGTGACCGAGTCGGCGAGCTGGTCCAGCACCGCAGAGCTCGACTGCAGCGCAGCAAAGGCCTGCTTGTTGTCGTCGGCGTTCTCGATCTTTGCCAGAACCGCCTCGAGCTGGTTGAGCGAGCCCGAGGTGCGGCTGAGAGACTGCTCGAGCGCCTGCTTCTTCTGCAGCAGCACCTTCGCCTGCTTGCGGTTGGCTTTCACGACCTCGCGCGCTCGGCGCTCCAGGTCGCTGATCTTGTCCTCGAGAGCGGCCTCGCGCTTGGACAGCTGGTCGATGTGCGTCCGCAGCGACGTCACGCTGCTGTCGACTTGCGTGATGGGTCCGCCCGACGGAAGCTTGACGACGTCGGCGTCCTTGTTGTAGAGCAGCAGCTTCTCCTTCGCCGCATACACGAGGAGGCACTCCATGTCGAGCTCGCTGTACTCTGCGTCAGCTATGGCCGCCGCCTGCTTCGACGTGTAGACCTTCGAGAGAATGCTGTTGCCCTCCTTGCGTGCGTGCTCCTCGAGAGCGCGCGCAAGCCGCCGGGCGCCCTCCCTCACGGCCCCCAAGTCCACATATTTTTCGCGCTTCAAGCCGTCGCCGCTCGGCTCAATTGAGGACCATTTCCCGCGCGGCACCAGCGACCTGAAGACCCACCCGAGAACTCCCGAGACAGCTGAGGAGCTGGGCGCGGCCGGGTACTCGGCTCTGAACCTGTCGAGGGGAACAATTGCGCCGGCCTCTACCATGTTGTCGAAGACGCAATGCAGCGAAAGCGGAATGCCGTTGCGCGGGTCGCTCAGCGCGTTCACGAGCTCGGGCCCGGCCTCAATGCAGGTCGCATCGGCGAAGCAGCGGCTCTTCACTGCGTCCGCTAGCACTTCTTCCCACGCAATGACGTTCGCCTCGTAGCCGTCCGGATTTGTGTCCTCCAAACGAGCGAAGTTGGAGAAGAGGGAGACCTTGCGTGACTCGGTGAAGTGCCTGTTGTTTGCAATCACCTCCTGGAGCTTGTGGCGGTCCATTGCGCCTCCGGCTTCACACTCGTAAGGTACGAGCCTGACGAGTAAAGGGAGTCTAGTGCTGCCGAAGACCCCCAGTCTATCTTTAAGGTGTTTAGGAACGGCTTGCTTACTTTGGGTGGTGCCTGGGTTGGGTCCGCCGTGCTCGAGTCTTCACACTAATACTAGCCACCACCTCCATCGCCTTGTGTAGGCCTGTTTTAGAAGGCTCAATCGTCGCCGCTGCCGCCGGCAGAACGCCTGTGAGACTGATGACGGAGTCGAGCGTGGCCAGCAGTGCCAGCGGCAGCTCAGAGCCGGCCGTCACGCAGGAGAGCAGTGGGAGCCAGCTCATTGCAGCAGCATTTGACGCGCGCCCTACTTTCTCGTTCTCCTCGACCAAGCACAAGGAGGTACCGGGCAATAAGCATGTAGGAGCGGTGAGCAAACGGCCATTTGTGTACAGGGGCAGCAAACGTGGTCGCGGCGGGCCCAAACTTTTCCACAAGTCTAGGCAGAGCTCGCAGAACCCACGCAGGCATCCCGTTAAAGAAGCGAAAGAGCCCGCGCCCTCTTAGCCGGCCCACTTGGACACGCTAGGAACATAAGCACATGCTATTCGCACTTTGTACATAGCATCTTCTTGCCATGCGGCTAGATTGATGATACTTAATTATCGTACATGACTTTTTATTACAAAGAGGTAGCCGCTGATTCTCGACGTTAGGCGCCAAGGCCGTGAGTCTTCACTGATCATCTTCAACCCTCTCCCTAATCTAGTCCTGCTGGAGAGATCGTTGCGCGTTACTGGACGACATGCATACCCCTTAACACCAGATCGAAGTGCCCCTCGAGTCTAGAATTGAGGTTCTCGCCACACGTCCTGGAATAAATAGTCAGTCTTTTGTTGACACGTACACAAAATGTGGCATTGCCAAGCATTGCTCCACCATCTCAACGGGTCACCCATCTATCGATAGATTGAGCAGAACCACCTTGTTCAAGGGGCGACGCTCCTCCGTGGCCGAGACCGGTGGAACGCCCTCGCCCTACTTATGCCAAATCTGGACCTGGACCTGGTCCTGCCCAGCACGGGCCGACGGAGGTCCAGAAAGATGGCTCATTCAGATCGTGGCGCCGCGAAGACTATATATACTCGGCTCAATTGCACTTTATCGATATCATCCTCCAAAGCACTAACTCAAACAAATCAACAGAGTAAGCGAATTCACAATGGTAGCTGCAGTTATTGGCCAACCCGCACCGACTTTCAAGAAGCAGGCTGTCGTCGACGGTATCTTCGAGGAGGTATCGCTCGAGCAGTACAAGGGCAAGTGGGTCGTTCTCGCCTTTGTGCCCATGGCTTTCACATTCGTGTGCCCCACCGAGATCGTTGCATTCAACAATCGGCTGAAGGACTTCGAGGAGCGCGGAGCAGTAGTTCTGTACAGCTCGACGGACTCCGAGTATGCTCTGAACGCCTGGAACAATGCATCGGAGAGCGACGGCGGCCTTGGCGGAGTCTCAATGCCGCTGGTCTCCGACGCCACGCACTCGCTTTCGCGCGACTACGGCGTTCTGATCGAGGACCAAGGCGTCGCTCTGCGCGGAACCTTCATCATTGACCCTGAGGGCATTCTGCAGCAGGCGACCATCAACAATGCGTCCGTGGGGCGCAGTGTCGACGAGACGATCCGTCTGCTGGACGCGTTCCAGTTCGTCGCCGAGAACGGCGAGGTCTGCCCTGCCGGCTGGCAGAAGGGCGACAAGGGGATCGACACGGCGCAGAAGCACTAAGCTTGGCGCAGACCGTTTGCGGACCTGCAGCAGTGCTCGCGCCCGCGATTTTCTCGACATGACGCAACTCGAACGAGTATGATGGTATAGATTTTTTACACAATGTAATGATTAAACAATTTTTTTATTCATCCTGATATCGCGGTGTCTGCGATCTGAAGCGCGCGGCTACTCGTGCAAAGCACACCAAATAGCTACAGGCAGAACATGGCGGAGAGGGCGAAGAGGTAGTCGAGGCTGACACTTTGTCATCCACCCAACACGCGTGTATGCATAGCAGCGATGGCGAGCTCACAGACGAGGAGGATTGGCGCTTCATAAACCGGCCGTACGAGTGCCCCGTGCGGGGTTGCCCGAAGAGGTACAAGAATAGCAACGGCGTGAAGTACCACCGTCTGCATGCGCACCAGGACGACGTCCTCGAGGCGAACGCGGACGGCACCTACAGCATAGTCACCGGCAAGACGCAGGAAGACATTGAGCGCGAGGAACGGGAGTCGAAGCCCTACCTCTGCGCGTTCTGCGGGAAGCGCTACAAAAACTACAATGGCTTGAAATACCACAGGAAGCACTCCGTTCCCTGCGCGGTTCCCTCGACCTCCTCCTCCAACATATTGATCGACAGCCCATGACCCCGCTTGTTTGCAAAAGTCGCCAAGAACAGGCTTGCTGTGGGGCTGCACGATCGACAAGTCCTATTTATTTATTTAGCATTTGCGGGAACCCGTTCCAGCACGGAATTCTCCTAAGATGCAAGCCCGCCACAGAGAGAGGCGTTCTACCAAAGACGTGGGTGCGGGCGCGACGGCTCCCAGCCATTACGCGAGCCGCGTCCCTCCGCACTGCCGCCATCTGCCAGCCTCGACTCTAACCTTACCTTGAGTGGTGGCCATCCTCGCGCCCCGCGACCTCGAGTAAACAGCCGGGCAGCTCAGCAATGTCTGAGTCGCGCAAGGCCCTCCGTAATTTCTACAAGCTCCCCTCCGAGGTCGGGAGCGAGGTTGGCAGCGATGTGGGGAGCGAGCTGAACGCGCCGCTCGACCTGGCCAGCGACATCTCCCGGGCCAGCACGCCGCAGGAGCAAACGGCAGCGGATCTCCCGGAGAGCGACTCGCTGCTCGAGCCCGAAGAGGAGCCCCTCACGAAGCTGGAGCAGTTGGACGCGCCCAACGCGGACATTCCAGCGTTCGTGGCCAAGCTCACCGAGAGCCAGACCTTGCCGAGCTTCATCGGCACCGCGAGCCAGATCAAGAAGGAGCAGGTGACGCTGAGCAGCGCGCAGCGCGAGCTCGTCAACGACAACTACAAAAAACTCATCAAGGCCGCAGAAATGCTGGGCTACATCAGTGCCCAGGGCGACCTCGCGAACGTGGACGCGCTGACCGACTCCGTCCAAACGCTGGCGCAGTGGACGGCGCGCATCTCCAGCGGCCATTGAGCGACCCGCTGCCTCCTTTCATACGCTCTCACCAATGAACACACGAGGACAAGCAGTCACTGCCTCGGTGACTGCCTCGATTTTGAAGCTTGCGCTGCCAGCGCTCAAACGCTACACGCCTCAGAACATCTGTACGGACATCCAGGATCAGTTGCGTCCGCGAAGCCGTGATTGGTTTCAGATTTCGCAATGCACCTCATAATTACATTTTACGTATATCACGAATCATCAACACATAAAGATAGGTGCGACGTGCATGCATGTCCAAACGCTGCGTTACGTCACGTTGAGTGACGAAATCGACCTTCGGCGATAAGATTGGCATGACCCCCCGCACCCCGGCCGCTATCGGCCGGCGGTTGGCTTTAAAGTGGTCTCAGACTCTCCAATTTGGATTGAAATCTGGATTCGACAGCTCGAAATGGCGAAACCTAATGTGCTTTTTATACTCGCGGATGACCTGGGCTACGCAGACCTCAGCATCTACGGCCGCCGAGACTACGAGACCCCGCATCTCGACGCACTGGCGCGGCAGGGTGTAAAGCTCACCCATGGCTACGCCAACTCCCCGGTCTGCTCGGCGACGCGCGTCTCGCTGCTCACAGGGCAGTACCAGTACCGGTACCCGCTCGGCCTGCACGAACCCGTGGTCAACATGTTCTTTGACTTCAACACCCCCGAGGAACGTGCGAAGCGCTTCGTGCCATTGCCCCTCGACGTAAACACTCTGCCGCGGCAGTTCAAACAGCGCGGCTACTCGACCCACCTGATCGGCAAGTGGCACCTTGGCAAGCTGCCGGACAACGGGCCCAGACAGTACGGATACGACACGTTCTTCGGCTTCCTCGGAGGCGCTACGGACTACTTCACACACCGCATGTTTCTTGAAACTCCAACCGACCAGGACGGGCTCGTGGTGAACGACGAGTTCGTAGAGCGCGAGGGCTACTTGACGACGCTGCTGGGTGATGAAACGGACAAGGTCATTAGCGATGAAGGCAATAGAGACAAACCGTGGTTTGTGAGCCTCCATTTCAATGCGCCGCACTGGCCCTGGGAGGGCCCCGAAGACGAGCACGTTGCCAAAGACTTAAAGAACCTCATGGCCTCGGAAGGAAGCATTAGGAAGTACGGAGAGATAGTCAAGGCCATGGACGATCAGGTTGGGCGCATCGTTCAGACGTTGAAGGACACAAATCAGTTCGACAACACCATCATTGTGTTCACCAGTGACAACGGAGGTGAGCGCTTCTCTGACAACTGGCCGTTCATAGGTGTCAAAACCGAGCTGCTTGAGGGCGGCCTGCGTGTCCCCCTGATTCTAAGCTGGCCCAATTCGTTCCAGAAAACGGCCGGGCAGGAGAGCGAGCAGGTTCTGACCTCTATGGATTTATTCCCCACACTTCTAGGGCTCGTTGACCACTCTGATCAACATTACGAGGGAACAGATGGCGAGAATCTCAGCCAGGTCTTCGTGGGCACGGCGCCTGTGCGCAAACGCCGCCTATTCTGGCGCTACAAGGCACAGGAGCAACGCGCGGCCTTAAATGGCCCATGGAAGTACCTGAAGATCAACGATCGCGAGTGGCTGTTCAACGTCGAAAGAGACGAACGCGAGAGGTACGACTTCAGCAAAGACCACCCGGAAAAGTTCGCGGCTCTGAAAAAGAGCTGGGAAAACTGGAACGCGTCAATGCTACCTTATCCTGAACACATATTCAGCTACAACGTCAAGCCAGAGTTCGCTGACCGTTATTGACCATGGTGTTTCACCCAACTAGCTAAATGTTACGGTAAAGGCGGATCCATGCGCCTCCAGCACGCTGAGCCATGTTTTTGCGCCGCACCTTTTAACGTGTGGTGCGGACCTGCATAATCGAGGTTCCGGTGAACGTACCCTGCTGTAGATGTATTTAGTGTTAGCGTGTGCGCAGCCAGGAACAGTGTGCCCAGCTGGCGAGCTCAGCCACTTCGGTGGTAATGTGGCAAGTTCGCTGATGCCCAAAATCGCAATTGAAGCCAGTAATTCGAGAAATAGTTATTATATCTAAATGATCAGGAGGGCCCTGACTTATGCCGCACTAACAGCAAGGGGCGATTCGATGCAGCGTCCTTATCTCTTACAAAGAAAAAAAAAAACATCCTTAGTGAGAACCACTCCCCCCCCGCACGCAGGCGTTGTTTTCGACGAAACCCTGACGGGCGCCGTTACTGTCGCTAACTACCCAGCGGTCTTTGATACAGTTGAGCCAGACGGGCGGATGATACGCTTGGGATTGCACCCTTGCCCAGACTTGGGCAAAGCAGTCTATGAGCCCGGACGCCGGTCGCCTCTGCCCTTTCCCTGGACCATCGCCATCTGAGTCTAGCCGTGTCATTCGAATTCTATAGATAAAAGCCAGAGTAGGGGCACCACCGAAGTTCCTGCACTAGGCTCGTTTAGACTGAATTGGTGCCTGAAATGGCAAAGGTGCACGAGACATCGCACAAGGATGTCATCCTGTCCTCCGCCGGGGTGACCGCCTCGCTCGTGCTCGCGGATCCAACCATCTTTTTGACCGGATTCAGCGGACAAGAGCAAGCAGAGCGTCCGCCGGCGCTCGTGAGAGGCTCTCTCATACTTCGCATTACGAAGGCAGCCAAGATCAAAGCGATAACGCTCAACTTCAAGGGCATAAGTCGCACAGATTGGCCGGAGGGCATACCGTCGGACAAATCTGAGACTCACGAAACTAAGGAAGTGTTCGCACATGAGTGGAGGCTGTTCTCTGCGCAATTCTCAAATGCGGAGAAGAGCAGCGGTGCCCACTCCATTTTCGCACTAGGCCTGGAGCAAAAGGCCCTTGGCGCCGACTCGGAGCCGCTGCAACCGTCGACGACGTCGTCCACGCCGCACGAATTGGTCAATCAACACGAAGCAGTCAGCAAAGGCTATCGCGTGTTCAACCCGGCGGAGTATATTTATAACTTTGAACTGATGTTACCGCAGCGTCTGCCCGAGACACTCAAGTGCAACTTCGGCAGCGTGCGATGGGGTTTTACCCTCACTATCGAGCGCTACGGCACGTTCAAGCCGAATCTCGTTGCCAGCAAAGAGGTCACCTTACTTAGATCTCTGGGGCCTTCGAATCTGGAAAGGAGCGAGCCTATAGTCGTCAGCAGAGACTGGGAAGATCTTCTGCACTACGAGATCATCATAGCAGGAAAGGCCTTCGCCATAGGACAGAAATTCAACGTCGCATTCGGGCTGGTGCCGCTGGCAAAAGTTAAGTGTCATCGAATCCGCATCTACATCACGGAGCACACGGAGTACTTTTGTCGGAACCATCGCATCCACCGGGTGGAACCAAGTCACAAATTCCTGCTTCTTGAGAAAAAATCGCCAGATGGCAATCGTGGGGATTTACTCAAGACGGTTGGGCAGGGTGTCACCGCCTTGACGGAGTTCGAGTTCAACGTCGAAATACCGGAAACCTTTCCATCTCGGCGCGATTATCTGCGGCCGAACGCGAACACCGAGTACATCAAAGTCTACCACTGGATCAAAGCAGTCATGAGGCTGTCGCGACAAGACAAACTGCATAATGGAGAGCCGAAGTGTTACGAGGTCTCCATAGACTCCCCGATCACTCTGGTAGACCCTCGCACAACGTTCGCTAATGAACTTCCGGACTACAAGACAGCAAAAAACAAAAACGTCATAGTGGACGCCTTGAAACCATATCAGGAATTCATTCAGAAGGAATCATCAGCTGCCGCGGTCAGGAACGCAAGCGAACACAATGGCCCGGGCGTCGCATCTAGCTCTCGAGCAATAATGTTTGCCAGACAGCCGTCAATAGCACCACCACCGTTCGACGCCGATGTACAGCCTCCTGAACTACTGCCGCCGCAGTACGATCTGCTGAGCGAGAGTGTGAAAACATACGAGCGGAGATACGAGGAGTACTTGATCACCACGGGGAGACTGCCACCATCAGGCTCAAGGCTTGCCGCGGGCGGCAATCAGAATTTGCCAGATTCAGCATCATCCGGTTCGAATACATCTTTGCTCAGCCAGAACTCGGAGAACGGCAGCGGCTCTACGGCAATCACTACTTCGGAGGAAGTACCGGAGGAGGAAGCGAGAAAACCGGCCCCATCGTCGCCTCACGAGGGCTCGACGACACCCTCGCAGTCACGCGAGCCTACCCCGAATCCTCAGCCATCGGCTTCTACGACCCAAGACTCCGGATCCGCAAAACAGCCCCCCGCAAAAGGAGGGGCCAAAAAGAAACCACCACACCTGGCAGATCTCGGTTCCAAGTCGCCCTCGTCACGTAGCCAGCATACACCTGTGTTCAGTGAGATCATATGGACGGAGGATGCCGAGCCCGTTAGTGGCCACGATGAAATGGTCGATCCTCGCAACGAGCCGGTCACCAGCTTCGCAGAGGTCAGCTCGCAGAATTCGACGCCCAGCCCTGCTTCGTCGCTCAGACTCCGCCATGCAAACTCAGCACTGGCCTCGCCATCGTCGATCCCTCCCATACCATACGTGGCAGACAATGGCTCGCCAACGAGGCCTTCGACAAGAACTGACGATGCGCCAACTTCGCCACTAGTGCCTGGAGCAGAGGCCTCGTCCTCCCCTGCCTCCCCGGGAACTGACTCGTCCCCCGCTCAAAGCTTTTACAGTGCTGCTCAAAGAATACAGTCAAACGACTCGGGCAGTACATCTTACGGTAGTCCTCCCAGCGTAAGAAGCGCAGGCGGCCAGTCAACTGAAGTCACCAGCCCACGTCCGGTCACAAAGCAGGTGCCACGGCCGTTCAGCCCTCCTTTAAGCCACAACATGAGGATGAGGAACAGCTTTGGCGAGAAGGCGGGCAGTGCAATGTATGCCGTCCCTGGTAATTACGCAGCCAGCGGGCCCAACAGCTCAGTGGCTGGACGAAGACAAGGGCCGAATGGTCCGCGGCTTTCGCTTAAGACGCCCACTCCATTCTCAGTATCAGCAGGCTCTCCGATCAATTCACCGTGGGGCGCAGCCGATTCAAACGCGGCCCAGTTGTTTGGGGATCGCTGGATGGACAGACGAGACTCCAGCGGCTCTTTCGCAACTTCGCCCCGATACTTCAGACAGAGCTCTGTTGTTAGCATGGATGTGACTCGACAAGCCGCCGGGGAGTTGCCAATGCATAGGGACTCACTCTGGAACTCGCGAAGACCTTCGCGAGTTGGAGAAGTACAGGAGTTCAGCAATTGGAACTCGATGACTGCAGCGCGAAGGGACTCGGCCGCCTCGGTGGCGGTCTCGATCGCAGAGTATCAGGGCCTCACTTCGGAACGGCAAGGTGCTAATGTACCCTTGTTGGGCGACGAAGAATCTGAAATGGATCTTGGATTGGAATGGGAACACGATTTCGAGGACTACGAGCTAGAAAATGATCGCAGGAGCGTAGTGAGTGCTTTCTACACAGTCCTGACGCCATGATCCTACCCATAATGTTATCTACGCGGTGGCCACCGCAATGCATATAGTATAGTCATTAAATTGCACCTGTGTAGTCAGTGCTTTTATTCTTGCTAGACAATTGATCACGACAGATAGAAGAGAATTCCGTATGTATATTTGCTTTCTGACATTCACATCACTTGCATGATGCGTTGAGCGTCAACCTCCTCGAGGGAGAACTACATATCAGCTGTGGGATCTGCACATAACTATGCTACCAATATCGCGTGACAGTCAAGTTTGTCATCACCGCTGTACCTTCGTGACACTACTAGCGCCTCGAGGCTTTCGAACACATCAGCTGGAAAATAATGTCTGCTGCTCCTGTGCCTGGAGGACCCAAGTCTGCTCTGCGCCGGCGAGCGAACCAAGAACGGCAGGCTGCCTCGCAGTCGGAGAAGCCTGCCTCTACTCGCTCTGCGGGCGCCGGTGGCAGCTCCAACACGCTCCTCAAGCTGTACACTGATGAATCTAGTGGCCTTACGATCGACCCCGTCGTTGTCATGGTGATGGCGCTTGGATTTGTACTCTCTGTTGTGGCTCTCCATATCTTTGGCAAGATCGCAACGAAGATAGCGGCCTGAGCGCTCGCTTCTTTTTTCATCCTCGAAGACTCCACGCCGCACTCTAATATGCTGCTTGCTCCGGCTAGGCAATCAACTGAAAAGGTCGGTCGAAAGCTTTCATTCTCATTGCGAAAACACGAAAGCATCGACCGCCTCTTACCTGCGAACGAACTAGATCTATAGTCGAACTATAACTTTAATATGACCCAGCCACCCGTCACCTCCAGTAAGCCTTTCCTCAAGACATGCGCTCAAAGGTCTCCTGCTATACAGCCCAAGTGGTCTTGTTTGCGCCTAATGGGAGTGAGACAGACGCGAACCTGGCCTGACGCGCCCCTGTGATCTAACACGCTCACTACAACGACAAGTATATACTTCGCATGCAAAATTTTACGAATGCACCTCTCAGTCGGGCTCGAACATCATGTACCCACTCGTTCCGGATTCGACAAGCGTTTTGTCCGTTGTGTAGCCTTCTAGTGCTGCCTATCTCCTTGCATGCATCATAGGGTATAACGCGTTCATAGTGTTCGTGGGTAAAGTCTATATACGCGAAAAACTGAGACACAAAGTACTGTGTCAGGGAGTAATACAATTCCACACATGGTGAGTGCATATATATATATGCGTGTATATAAATGGTTAGCTACCAAAATATAGTTCTCGTCTTCCTCCAGATTGCAGCGACCTGATTACCAGGCCCATGAAATCCTGGATCCGCACGCTTCACACGCCAGACTCGGGCACTTCTAGGTCTGGGACCAGGCACCATAAGAAGACCAATGAGAGGACGGCGAGCCCACACGTCTGGGATTTGGGCGCAGACGATGCGAGTATCCAAACCAGCCTCTATCATCAAAAGCACCTATTTGGAGGGCCTGGTCCAACTGCAGATCTCGCCCAAGACACGAGCAGTTTGATCGTTCACACTCCACCGCGAGATCTTGCTAGCTCATCGGCTACCTCCCTGAACAATAGTGTGAGCGAAAGACCCCGAACCGCTCTCGAATCCACCGACTCTGGGAGGGGAGGTTGTCAGTTCTTCGATATGAACCAACACGTTGAGGTGACATCCATGGTTATCTCCAGTGAACACTTTCTTCGGCTGGCGTATGAGTCCTACGAACAATTGAAGGTCGCGCACTACAAAGCTTCCTTGGAGTTTTCGCTCTCTGAGTGGCTACACGTTCACGCCCTTTTGTTCTACGGCAGAATTCAGAAGATCAGGCGAGAGCTTCAAATGAACAAAACGGACCTGTATAACCAGATCGACATCGACGATGATGTGTTGGTATTTGGGCCCATTGCGAAAGCCTTGGAAGCTATTGGGGCCGTGGAGGACGAAGATTGTGGTTTGATGTATGTTCCAGATGCCATTTTCCCAAGGAGGTCGGTTGACACCATCGGTAACATGATGTCGATGGGCCCAGAAGAGCGCTCAAGAGGTCTCCAAAACATATTAAAAGGCACGCTTTACGATTGGGAGCGAAGCTGGCGGAGGCTAACGGAGGCGCGTGTGGAGCGCGAGACGCGCTTCACCAAATCTTGCATGACTCGATCACCTTCAGAGCTCATCAATTTGATTGAGAGAACCTTCGATTCAATCGCGAAAATTCGCGAGAGATCTCTAACTCAATTGACTGAAGAGAGCAGCTCTCAGTCGGCCGACGAGGAGTGTGAAGTGACAGAAGATCAGCCGGCCGAGCTCTCAGCAAGGGAGCCAGAGCTTATCAGCAAGGAGGAACAGCTTGCTCAACTATTCGAAGAGGCCCGAAACTCGCGAGACTACACCATCCGACTTCCTGGCGAGCGCAGCTATCATGCCTCGGCCGCAGCGATTCATCCAATCTTCCAGACGTCAGCGCAGACACCAAGTGGCAAGTTAGAACAACAGGAAGCGCTGGGAGAGAAACGGGGAGCCGGAAGCCCAGATCTCTTTTCGCCACTCAAGCGAAGCTCGACACAAAATGGTTCCCCAACGTCGAGGCGCAGCGAGAACAAGGACTTGTTCGAGAAGCTTACCGACAACACGGCTCAATTGAGCCTGAATCTCCTATCCTTGGACACAGTGGACATTGGCGGACTGGATCAAGATTTCAGATCTCCCAGCACGGATGCTGCCGACGAAAGCTTCGATGAGTCCTTGACCTCTCCATGTGTAGAGGAAGACGATACTGACTCTGACAGAACTGTTGAGAGCATTCCTCCGAAGGCCCCGCGGAGTAGAATCTCCAGCGTTCCCCCGTTCTTCCCAATTCCGTCACTAGAGCCTGAAAGCAGAGCTCACTCGCCTCAGGTCAAGCAAAAGGTCAGACTCGGTGGCTCACGCGTGCTGGAGAAAATCGTTCAGTATGACGAGCAGCTATGGACGGACTATAACAAGTTCATCTCCGCAATAATCGAGCGCGGCTTGGCCAAATTTCACCCTCTCAAGTGGAAAGCCAAAGGTACTCATGCATGGATGATCGCGGTGAAAGAGGTCAAACCGGTCAGTTCTGATCACCATGTCTTGCGTATGCCTCGAAAGTCCATACCCGTGAGTGACCAGGAACTCGCCTTGATTCTGCGTTCAGTCCGATTTGATTCAGAACCTCCCAAACACTGGCACGTAGAGAAGACCGCCAAAGTTAATATGAAGCATTTTCTCGGCAACTTTATTGGCGACTACATTACAAGCACCTGAGTTGCCATCGATTTGCAGTGTTGGATATTCAACACCTTGCTTCTTTCGGGGACGTCTCGTTTATTTCTTCTTCATACTACTTCCTACCATATAAATCATATGTTCACAATTTAGAAAATAAGCTTTCCCTTCAATAGGTGGGGCTCTCTGCACACCACCGTTAATCGGCGGTCTATCAAGCGACACTATCGCAGCTTCGTTAGAAGTTTTAAGTGAATTATTGAAATAATATATAACTTAACGGTTGCTCTTGGCAACACGCTCGAGCTCGTCCTTCTTCTTGATGGCGTACGAGTTCGGCGAGCCCTTGGCGGCGTTGATGAGCTCCTCCGCAAGGCACTCGGAGATGGTCTTGACATTACGGAAGCTAGCCTCGCGAGCGCCAGTGGTGATGAGGGCGATCGCCTGGTTCACGCGGCGAAGAGGCGAGACATCGACAGCCTGGCGACGGACCTGGCCGGAAGAGCCGACACGGGTCGAGTCCTCACGGGGACCAGAGTTGATGATAGCATCAATGACAACCTGGATGGGGTTCTGGTCGGTGAGGAGGTAGATGATCTCAAGAGTGTGCTGGATGATGCGGACAGCCTTCAGTTTCTTGCCGTTGTTGCGGCCCGACATCATAAGCGAGTTGGTCAGGCGCTCGACGATGGGGCACTGGGCCTTGCGGAAACGCTTGGCCGCGTAACGGCCAGCGGTGTGAGGCACATAGACCGGGTTGCGGATCTGGATGTAGTCCGCAAGGGAAATGTCCGAGATCTCCACACCGTCGTAAGACCACTTGTTGAAGAGCTTAATCTCTCCAGCGTTCTTGAGAACGTCGCTAGGCAACTTCGTGAAGGTCTTAACCTCAGCCATTATGCACGGATGATCGAAGTTTGGTGCACAACTGGATATTGAAAGATCGAACTCTGGCGATTGGGAATGAGTGGTCACATGAGTGTTCTCCCAAGGGTGAAAACTTTTCCTCGCGTAGAGCGCTGCCTAGCCTGAACAATGACTGAGCCTGAGCCCTATGTTAGTAATCTCGCCGTCCGCACAAGGCCGATTTATACTCTCTACTTCGAGCGCCAGCCGGGAGGAGTCTAAGAAGTGCAGTGAGTGAGTAAAAGCAACATGCAGCCAGAGATAGCTGCTTTTTGAATTGAGTTGACGCGTACACAGAAAAGACAGAGCGTGAATTCCATTGGCAAAATTGAATGTTACGATTGAGAGTTTTCATGCAAATATAGTCGTAACGTCTTCGTATAAATATTATGGTGATATATAAGGAAGCTCACCCAGTCCGAATCCGAAGTCTTCCATGACTGAATTGACGTCTCTCCAAATGGCGGAGGCCGCCTCAGGATCGAGATCTGCCCAGCTGGGGTCGATCATCGCAGACATTGCGGGTGATACTGGCGTGCCGGGGCCTTTTATTCCATTGAGGATGATGGATGCGTTGTTCTCAGGCGACAACAATGCATTGATGTGGGGCAGCTCTCGGTTGATCCACGGTCCAGGCGGGGGTATTGGCATCGAAGGTGCTATTGGGGGCTGCGCAGATGGCGTGTTGATGTTAGCCGGCGATGCTTCGCCTCCTTGTGGTTGTACCAGCGAAGGAAGAGATGTGTCCTGAGACGACTTCGGTCTCAGCGAAAGCGGCAGCTCCTGGCAGACATGTGGAGTGATGGGAGGCGGTAGCACTCCGGGAGGTTGAGTCTGCTCTTCGGTGCGCGGCATAATTGGCTCAGACGCCGCACCTGGGGAGGCCGATGAGCTGCTGCTAGGCTCCTCACTGACCTCGTGTTTTAAAGCGGTATGCTTTGTTAGAGTTGTAGGGGCCTGCGAGTGGATTTCGGTGCTTTCCCTCATGGTCCACAAGCAGTCGAAGAACACGGAAGCGGACATGCGGCTACGCAGAGAGAGCTTTAACGACACGCAGCTGTGGGGCTTTGAACGACGCATCGCACTGAACGCGCCCCACATCTGCGCCATAATCTCCGATGCTCTGTAGGGCAGGTCATGTTCGAACACAGAGCTGAGATTGACTTTCTTGACGATTCGGCTGTAGAGCCTCTCACCACTCAGTTTGTCCAAATTACTACTCCACTTGGAATGGTATAGACGGGCTACAACGCTCGCCGTCTGCCAGAGGATCATTATGCTCACCACAGGCAGGTATTTCATGTAGTCGTCCGGTTGCAGAGCTACATGGTTCAGCAAAGCCAGGCAGCTGTTGTAGAGTGTGACCACCCCGTTTTCGTCAGGCTCTCCGAATAAATAATATGAGAAAAGCTGGGCTCGTCCAGCATGAAGAGTGAAGAGCGTCCAGGCGTCCATGTAGCCGCCGAACTCCGCCTCAATCTGGTCGTAGCGCGCTGCGTGGACCCTTATTAGAGATGTCGCCATCGAGCCCTCAAGGCTTGGGCCGCCATTCCCTTGGCCAAGCTGTCCCAAGCTCTGTTCAATGTCGTGGGCATTGCGTTGGATTTCATACATGTGGCGCACCCTCGGCGGTAGCTCCACATTGTTGAACAAGTACTGCCGGTGGGCGTGAAACCTCGCGGCGGAGGGGTACCCGAACATGTTTGCGATCGCTTGGCTCAAAGCATTGGTCGCTAGCCAGGTCACCAGTTGCTCTCTCAAGTTGGTGCGATGCACCTTATTGGACTTGAAGATCCGCTCAAAATCGTGTCCATGGCCAGGACAATGGAGACCCGCACGAATGGCCGTGAGAATTGCTATGCCGCTGCTGTTCCAGCTCATGTCAGCGTTGAAGGATGACGTGGGTGGTGGCCACAGCGTGCATAGTAGATATGCTTGTACCGCGTAGAGACTTGGCAGGTTGAACATTGATGAATTTCCATAGCCCAAAACAGGCGATACTGCTATTTCGCTCAAATGGCATTTTTGCACCTCGCTGAGGCGATTGAAGTTGATTCCGGACGGGAGTTCCTTGCTGCGCCGGCGGCTGGCGATGGCCATGATGGTCCAGAAGAGGGCGGCACTGGCGCCGTAAACAAACTCAGGCCCGCGCTGCACTTCGACCACAGGTAACACGCGGTGGTAGTACGACACGTATTCCCGGAAGAGCAGCTCAATTGAGGCGGAATCTAGCGTTAGTGACTCATGACCAGAGAACTGGGTCGATTTGGGCGAGCAGTACCAGGAGTCCACTTGGTATACTGGAGCGGCGAGATTCGGTGAGCTCTTGCTGTCTAGCGTCTGCCATCTGGCCGGAGGCTCAAATTTTGCCGGGGAGAGCGATTTGCAGACGAGCGGCCGCGGCAGACCAGAGCCTGCAGATTCCTCCTGGAGCCTCTGCTTGAGCACAGAGATTTCCGCCTCCAGCGCCTCTATGGCCTTGCGCTTCACTGTCCTTTTGTAGTTGTTGTCCACAACACAATCCAGCCCCCGCAGCGCGCATCGCTCGCACGGGTCCCCCTTCTCGGACCTGCCTTTGCACTTGACTTTCTGCTGCCGGCAATTTTTACAGGCCACTAGTCCACTCATCCGCAGGGCTCACAGAACGTAATTCTGCAATTCGGCACCCGCGCGAAGTACGATAACGCTCCGTTATCGATATCCCACAAAAATGAGTGGTAGTACTCATCGCGCTGATGATTAAAAAGGCGTTTTCCATACCCCAGATCATTGCATGTGGTTAGGACGGCCTCCGTCAAGCTGTCATGGCCTCGGCTGCGAAGTACGAGGTGGGAGTTTAAACGTAATCCCCCTAGTAGAGCGGGTCCTCCCCTTCCAGCTGCCTTCGGCGGTACACCCACCACCACCACCACCTTATGCACACACATACACACGCACGCGCACACATACATACACACGCACACACACATAAAACCTCTATTGCAGATTTGAAAAATTAGTTCCACACAGCTGAGGTGGTGGTGGTTCATGTGGTGAAAAACCCATACAAGGGAGAATAAAAGCCCAGTCAAGATGCATTACCTCGACCTCCCGCTTCTTCATATCAAACCCACATACACTGTCCTCAAAAGCGCGTTAGACGAGCTCCAGCTCAACGAAACGAAAAACTTCGAGGCCGTTGACCACTTGGACAAGGGCACGCGTCAATGGCTGTCGCGCGTCGGCTGCAGCGAGCTGGAGTGGCTGAACAACGAGGACCAAGCCGAGGAACTGCGCTCCCTCGCTGCGCGCCGGCTGGCAGCAGAGTGCGGCGTCACTGCAAGCGCAGCCCGGACGCGGAAGGTGGACCTCGGCGGCATCAGCGTTGACCTCGTGGAGCCCGGCATGACCGAGGATCATCTGGGGACCCTTACGTGGGGCTCCTCCCTCATTTTAGCCCGGCGCATTGTGCGCGAGCCTCACCTTGTGCGGGATCTTCGCGTGCTGGAGCTCGGCGCCGGGACGGGCCTCTGCGGAATAACCGCGCGGCTGGTAGGCGCGAGCCAGGTTCATGTGACAGATCTTCCGGAGATTGTTCCGAACCTGACCCGCAACGTCGAGCTGAACCGCGCGGACTGCGCGAGCTACGTGCTGGACTGGGCGCAGCCCGAGGTGAGCGCAGAGTTTGATGTCTGCATAGTCTCGGACCCCGTATACTCGCGCGAGCACCCCGTGATGCTGCTCCAGGCTATAGACGCCGTGCGCGCCCCGGTGATCCTGCTCCAGCTGCCGCTCAGGAGCGGCTTCGAGGCGGAGCGCGCACAAATACACGAGGGGCTGCACTCGCAGTCCTATGCGAAGGTCGCAAATGACGAGGAGCGGGGCAGAGACCTCTTTGGCGAGCAGACGTTCAGCTACAGTCACTACGTAAAGGTCGAGGCGTGATTTGATTGTTCTATAGACTATAGAGAGTCTCGATGCTAAGTTAAAAGTGCCGAAACGTCGCGCGGCAGCCTTAGGTCTCCTACACGCCCCTTGATGACCTCCGCGACCTGGCCCGCAGGCAGCTGCAGCCGGAACTTCGGAGTCTTGCCGAAGGTCCAGTCCCAAGACCTGAGTTCGTCGGCCTCCTGGCGCACCTCGTCCGTGATCCATGACTGAGAGGCCTCCTCCAGGGCGGCCTGTCCGTACAGAGCGCTGAACTGCTCTGTGAGCTTTTCGATGAAGACGGCCTTGGGCAGGCCCGTGTTGGCGACTGGCGACTTCACGCTCTCCGTGCCGCCGCTGCTCAGGATTTTGACACTCTGCGAAGGCGTGAGAAGCCCCTTGAATGCGCCGAGGTCTGAATTGAGGAGTAGTGTGGCGTGGTGGTATGCCCCGTTCTTCTCTATTTTGTACGAAGACCCGCTCACTTTGTCGTCACCCAAGGTCAGATCGTTGCGGCTGCTTATCTGCAGACCGAGCTGGGGGAATGCTTCAACGACCATTTGCAGGTGCTTTGTGCGGCTGAACTCGGCGCGCGGAAACTGCACGCAGAAGTTGGCATTGTTTTGATCGTGAACGACGGCGCCGCCGCCACTTCGCCGCCTAACAATTGGCAGGTCAGTCTCGAGGTTGCACTCGGCCCAGGGGTTCTGATTGCGGCCTATGACAATGCATGGATCGTTGAAGTATATGTACAGAAGGTGTTGATCGTGCGGTCGGTGTTTGAACAGGTGTGTTTCAAGGGCCAAGTTATAGTAAGGGTCTGTGATCCGTGACAAAATAGCTCTGGGCCGCATAGTATGCACAGTATTGGTTTTTGTTAGTTCTCGCGTGATAAAGGGGCTGTACAGAGCTGCTGTAAATTATTTCATGCTCTCTCTACCTCACACTGACTGCGCCGTTGTTGCGAGCGTTAAGGCTTGACGGGCTTATAGTTGTACCGCCCACGAGCAGCCAGCAATGGCGGTATGTAGTGGCACTTTGTTGGGGAGTAAAAAAACTATCCGGATGAAGCGCGCAGCCGAAGTTGTGAACAAACCTTCAAACTACAGCGGGCGTAGCACGAATTGAGTCAGCGCGCGCCCACTGATGGAGGAGTTCTCCCTCCTTCTGCGGTCGCATTCCGAGGAGAAGGCACGGGAGCTGCTGCAGGAGCGGTACTCGCTCAGCGGCTCGCAGAAGCCGTTCCTCGTGCTGCACGAGGGTGTCAACGATAGAACCACGCAGGCCGTGGCGAAGAAAAGAAAACGCACCGGAAAGCGCAACAAGTCAGCGTTCAGCCGTCAACTGCAGGAGTTTGTAAGGCATGGCGACCGACGCTACGCTACGTACGAGGCTATGCATGAGTTATGGAGTGGCTATATCTCTAACATCGTGGGAACCGCCAAGGGTCCTGCGGTGTTGCAGGCGGTCCTTTCGGCGGACTGGCACGGCGCGATTCTGGAGGTGGAGAGCGCGAGAAACCCGAGTCTGGTGGGCGTCGCTGGCATTCTGCTATGGGAAAGCCGCAGCCAATGGCTAGTGGTGACGCAGAGCAGCGGGTTCAAGCAGGTGCCCAAGCGGGGCACGGTAGTTGAGCTGCGATGCTCTGCTCTAAGCGTGTTGATTGTGGGCGACCGCGTGTTGTGTCGTAATACAGAGCGCACTGGCAGGAAGTTCAAACCGCACGAGATCTCCAAGATCGCTCCTCTGCTGCAGGCTCTTTTGATGGCAGGCCCATTGAACTAAAATACAGGGGGGGGCAGTAATCGGTGCGAGAGCACGCGCGGCAGAGAGCAGCTAGTGTCTGTGGCGCTTTGCCTTGTGGGTGCGCCGCTTGTTGCGCGCCGTGTGAATGCTGTCGGCGCCGTACTCAATGTTGGCGATGACGTGCGACGAAAGGGGCGACCTCGCGGGAGTCTTGGGCTGCGCCTCGTGCATCTCAGTCCTCTCACGCCTCTCGAAAGTGGTGATCTTGCGGTCCACGGCCGCGTAGACCGAGGTAGCCGCTTCCGCGTACGTCATGGGGCGCACCTCCACACAGGTGAATCCGTCCTCCACCTCGGTGTTGCAGTTCACAACAGTGTTGGCGCCGACCTTATCCGCGCCACTCTGGCTGTCTACTTGCGGCGCGCGCGAGCGGTCGCGGAACCAGCGCGAAGGCTTAAGGAACGAAGACATAGCTGGCAGGAGGGGGCTGGCGGAGAGACTGGCGGGTTCGTGCAGAGTGCTGGGAGCTAGACAAGTCTCAATTGAGCTCAACTAGCTGGTCGAAGGATTCTGCAAGACGTCTGTGGTGCGTGTAGTGCAGGAGGGGCGGGAGGAGGCTCCTCCTCGGTAGATAAAGCTATCGGTGGGACGGGGGAACGCGGCCGGGGCGGCCTAGCCCTTGCGCAACCCTTGGCCTGGGTAGGTTGTTTGGCTCGCACGTCGTCTTGAGGAGCAACCACGCGAACGCGCGGAGCGCCTTCGCACGGCGCGAAGCTTGTTGATTATGCACTCGCTCGGACGGCGGCACGTAACCGGGTGCGTTCTTCGTGTTTGAATAGGCATTGATATAGAAATCTTTAGCTACAGAGGTACGTGGGTCGAGCGCGAGCCGACGCCGGCGGATCCTCGGTCTAGGGCAGGGGCCGCGCGCCACCTCTTAGAGATCGACCATGTGGTCATACCACATCATGCGGTCACGCTGGTTCGCTGACCCAAACAGTGGTGGGGCCTTCACAGCACGGGGGACCCCCCCCTCGCCGCACACGGGTGCCCAAAGGCCCCACTCGCGTGAGCGAGCGCGCGTGACTCGTCATTGACTTCCTAGGCGCGCCGCTGGCTTAGTGCGCCTTGGCCGTAGGCAATTGACCACGCGCGCCGCCGAACGGCGCTGCAGGCACCATTGCTACTGCTTTCCAAAGGGGGCTTAACTCTTCTGCGTTTCGTGAGCAATTTTGAGTTATGGCCCACAGCCTCGTCGTGCATAAGCATGCAGTAACCGTTAGGCCTGCCGCCGGCCCTGAGAGGCCACTGAGCAAATGCGCGACAGCGCGCCCAGGCGCGAAGCCACGTGGTCGTCGTAGCCCAGCCAGCGCATGGCCGCGGGGGCCCAGCTGGGAGAAGCGCCAATCGGCAGGTGACGCGCGTGTCGGTTGCGTGTGGGCTGCTCGCGCGTGCTTGGGCGTGCGTGGGCGCGCGTAGGCGTGCGTAGAAGTGTGCGCGGGCGTGCGCGGGCGTGCGTAAAAGCGCGTCTGCTGCGCGAGTACGTGCTAGCGGCCGCCCGCGCAGCACACTAATTGCTTCAAAAAGTGTATTCGTAGAGAGTCTATTCTTAAATATATATGCGCTGCGCGCGCGCCAGAACCAGCATCTACACCCTGATGGCGCCGGCGCCCTCCAGAGCGTGGCGGAAGGTCGTCCAGATCCGAACGGCGAACAGCCACTCCAGCGACCCCATGATGCCGAAGCACCAGCTGAGGTGGCCGCGGCTCGCGAGGTAGCCCGTGAAGGTCGGCCCAATGGCGCGGCCCACGGTCTTGACGACGTTCACGAGCCCCAGCACTCGCGTGCGCTGCACGTCGGGCACAACGCTCGTGATGAACATCTGGCGGGGCACGACGTCCATCGTGTCGAAGAGCGACCGCAGCCAGATGAACGCCATCGCGCCCAGCTGGTGGCGGCCCGCCAGCGGCACAATGGCCCCGAAGAAGCCCGCGCCGAGCTTCGTCAGGCTGATCGCCGCCACGGGCCCAACGAGGTCCGAAAACCTCGCCGAGGGGAACGACGTCAGCGCGCTGATGAGCGTGGACACGAAGAAGAAGGCGCCCACGATCGTCGAGGACGAGCCGAACCTGCGCATCATGTACTCAACGAGCCACGAGTTCGTCATGAACCCGTACGCGAGGCTGTCGATGCCGAACAGCAGACACAGCGTCGAGGACAGCGCGAACGGCCCCGACGGCGCTCCCGCTCCTCCCTCGACGTCGGCCATGCCAAGCCTCACGCTGCTCTGCTCCGTGGTCTCGCTGGCCCGGCGCATTGCGCTCAGCTCCTCGGCGATATCGGGCTCTGCCTGCGGGTTTGAGGGGCTCGCCGCTTGCTGCGCCGCGGCCTCGCGCCGTGCGGGGCCACTCCCGCTCGACACGCCAGCTCCGTCAACGTCGCGCGTCGCATCATGAACGCCGTCCTTCACCTCCACGGCCTCGGACAGCTTGGCGACAATGACAAAGCTGGCGAGCGCACACATAGTGTAGACAAAGAAGATCACTCGGTACGCGTCGACCGGCTTGCCCGTTTTCTCGGTGAACAGGTCTGCGAGCCAGCCGCCGGCCAGCGAGCCCACGGCGAGGCCGGCGGTGCCGAGGAGGTTTTGCCACGCAAACAGGACGGAGCGCGTCTCGTAGCTCGTGAGCTGAGCTACCGACGACTCCTCGATCGCGCGGAATGGCCCCACCTCGTCACCAGACGGAGAGATGACTCCGAACACAGCGGCCGTGAGCAGGATCCAGAAGTTCGTGCAGAACATGAAACACACGCCGGACAGCAGCATCAGGATCGAGCTCAGCCCCAGCATGAAGCGGCGGCCAGCTCTGTCGGCGCCGAACGTGATCCAAGTCGAGAGCAGCACGTCGCCCACCAGCGTCAGAGTCATGAAGAGCCCAATTTCCTCGTCGGTACACCCGACCTCATGCAGGTACGGCACAAGGATCATGGTGGTAGACCCGTAGGCCACCATGCGGATTAGCTTCAGAGCCAGAAGCAGCCATTGGTCCATAGACTGAGTGCCCCTAGTGGATAAAGAGTAGCGGTAGAGTTGTGCCTGTCGACGCAAGGCCCAGGGTTCGGCGAAGGTTCTATGAGTGGAAAACTATATAGTGCAGCGACCAAGTGCTAATCTAGGCAGCTTGCCTCGAGCCAGCACGTTTGACGCACATGGCACTTTGTGAGTATACCTGCCACTCAAACTGAGATTTTTTGCTAATATGGCCAGTATGGACATGAGTGGCGGGCCTCTTAGACGAGTCGTGCTTACACCCTATACAGTAATGTTACTTATGTATACGAAATATGTGGCTACAATTCCACCGTAGCGAATAGACCCTAAATAGCATTCTTGCTGCTTTTTAAGACTGCCAGCACTGGCGCGGAGCATCGGCCGGAGGTGTTTCGTCTTCTATTATCAGCCGCGCGGGTCGTCGAGTGCTGCCTACGCAGTTGGGAGTTCGCCTCAGGGCCAAGCGGTAGGAAGGTGTCATAAGGGTCTGTCTTCCTTCCATTTTCTTGGTGTTTAGGTGTGTAAGCGAACACTGAAAAATTCAGCCAACTTATCATGAGTGAGGAAGAGCAGCCGACTATTGTGATCGACGGCAAGCTGGACCCCGTCGAGTCGATGTACGACTACGACGACAGCGCCGAGGAGGACTCCGGAGGCGAGGACGGGCTGATCGAGGGCGACGACGTCGGCGCGGGTGCCGGGAAGAAGGTCTCGTTCGCTGCTGAGCTCGGCGACGGACTCACCGAAGAGGAGCGCCGCAAGAAGGAGTTCGAGGAGGGCGGCGGCCTCCCCGAACAGCCGTCTGATCCAGACTTCACACAGCTCAACCCGCTGAGCCCAGAGATCATCCAGCGCCAAGCCACCATCAACATCGGCACAATTGGCCATGTCGCGCACGGCAAGTCCACCGTGGTCAAGGCGATCAGTGGCGTGCAAACCGTCCGATTCAAGAGCGAGCTTGAGCGCAACATCACAATCCGCCTCGGTTATGCGAACGCGAAGATCTACAAGTGCACCGACGCAAACGTGCCAACGCCCGACTGCTACAAGAGCTTCGGCTCCGGCAAGGAGATAAGGCCGATAATCGACGGCAAGAAATACGAGCTCGTCCGCCACGTCAGCTTTGTGGACTGCCCGGGACACGACATTCTGATGAGCACCATGTTGTCGGGCGCCGCCGTCATGGACGCCGCCCTGCTCCTCATTGCCGGCAACGAGCCGTGCCCGCAGCCGCAGACCTCAGAGCATCTCGCCGCGATCGAAATTATGGCGCTCAAGCACATCATCGTCCTGCAGAACAAGGTCGATCTAATGCGCCAGGAGTCGGCGCTTGAGCACGAGAAGAGCATTCTGAAATTCATCAAGGGCACCACCGCCGACGGAGCGCCCGTCATCCCTATCTCTGCGCAGCTCAAAATCAACATCGACGCAGTCAACGCCATGATTGTGGAGCGCATTCCTGTGCCCATGCGCGACTTCACAGCGGACCCGCGTCTAATTGTGGTCCGCAGTTTCGACGTAAATCGCCCGGGCTCCTCCATCGATGACCTGAAGGGCGGCATCGCGGGCGGTTCGATTGTTTCCGGCGTTCTGAAGCTCGGCGACGAGATCGAGATCCGACCCGGTATCGTCAACCGCACCGATTCGGGCGACGTCATCTGCCACCCAGTACGTTCCCGCGTTCTTTCTCTGTTTGCTGACAACAACGATCTCAAATTCGCCGTTCCAGGAGGCCTTATTGGTGTCGGCTCCCTCGTCGATCCGACCCTCTGTCGCGGCGACCGCCTCGTCGGCCACGTCCTGGGCCATGTCGGCAAGCTGCCACACGTCTACATAGAGCTCGAGGCCAACGTCTTCCTGCTGCGCAGGTTGTTGGGCGTCAAGACCGAGGACAAGAAGCTGGCCAAAGTTCAAAAGCTAAGCAAGGGTGAGATCATCATGGTCAACGTGGGCTCGACCGCCACAGGCGCCCGTGTCAGCAGCGTCAGAGGCGATATGGCCAAGCTTCTGCTCGTCACTCCGGCCTGCACACAGACTGGTGAGAACATCGCGCTGAGTCGCCGTATCGAGAAGCATTTCCGTCTCATTGGCTGGGGCACGATTAGGGCCGGTCGTCAAGCGGCTACTGCAGAGTAATTTCATTTGTTACCTCTAATATCTATATTTGTGTGTATGTTCCAATCACTACATCGACTGTTGAGATCTCCCATAGTGACAATTCTGTTCATCTTCAAGGAGACGAGCCCTCACAAGCCAGCCCCTTGGCCCTGTACATAGGCTCGCATGAACTCCTCTTTCTTTCGGCAGATGTTTTGTTGCTCAAAGACTTCGGTACTCTGTGCACGCTTCTTATACTAATTAGTGGCTCAGCATGTTGCCGCTGCTCTACTTGGTGTTGCCTCCTTGACGTCGCACTGAACACTCGGCATTTGCAGGGCTTGGCCTCGCACATACCTAGCTACGACGAAGGTCCGCAGCATAGGTATCGCGCGAGCCCTTTCTCCTTCTTTGAAGGACATGATCGCGTCTTGCAGCAGGTCGAGGCACCGCTGTTTGATTACTGTCAGAGGACGGACAACAACGTTGAGGTCTTTTGAGCCTGCGGCTTTCAAGAACGCGTCACGGTCCCGCTCGCTCAGGTTTAACTCAAATGGAGCACCTACCTTGACGAACGACTCGCACATCCTTACCAGCAGGCATCGCGCCTCGCGATCAAGCTGCTTGCGGCGCGTCACGGTCTCTCGGCAATCGAAGGCCGCCTTCAGCAAAAGCAACGTTTGCTGGCTGATGTCAACAAACTGGAATACCTCGGATATGTTAAAGGAGTCCAGCTCCTCGCGAAAAAGCATCTTCAGTCCTGGCTCCTGCTGAATCAGTTTGATATCGATGACCTGCCCAAAAGTCGCATCTAGTTCGGGGAGCGCCTGGTGCTCCCAGGCCCACTTGTCGCCAGCGCATGACGACACGTCGTCGTTCAGCCGAGCCTCTGCTCGGGCGCATTCCTTCTGAACGTCCTCATCGTCCAGCGCGGATTCGTCCAGTAAGTGCTCCCAAAGACAGAACCTCGCGCCACGCGGGGTGAGTCTGTACAAAGAGTTCGATGAAAAGTTGAAGCCTTGATCCTTGCTTCCCGAGTAGAGGTCGGCTGAAACCCCAGCAAGGGCGTCGACCGGAAGGTCAAGTATGCGCTTCACAAAGCCGTTGGCCAAGAGAAGCTTTGCGACTCGAATTCCCTCTTCTCTGTTGGCCACTGTTGTGCAATCCATGATCCATTGCAAAATCGATCGCCCACTGATCACGCACTTGATCGTGTACTCACGGGTGGAGGCGAAACGCGAGCCTGCGCGCTTTTCAAATCGGAGTGATGAAAACATCCTCAACCCGTCCGAGGTCCAGTATTGCATGAGGTTTCGACTATTCGGGTGCAGCATCGTGCGATCAAAGTGGACCACCTTTTCTAGGCTTATGGTGTGCGTGCTGGCCAGGGCCGCATCCACAAACTGTGGCTTTTCGCCAAGCATTCGAGTCCACAGGACCATTGCCATACCCATAGAGATCTGTAAACTATTCTTCAGAAGCGAGCGCTCTAGCCTGACAAGGCTCATGGTAGTATGGGAGGACGCAATGACCCGCTCCATGATCTCGCGCGAGTCATCGTCGAGATCAGTTTTCGTCACTTTGTATAGCTCTTCCATGTATGCAAACCCTTTCGCTGTAGGCTGAAGCTCGAGATTCTTGCCTGGATTCCGAGTGAGTGCTCGATTCCCAGCCGCATGCAGAAGATGTGCACCTAAGAAAGAGTTCAATCTCGCTTGAGCCTGCTCAAGGCTTGCATCAAACAATGCCATAAGTTCTAGCTGTATCTCTTTTGCCTCGAAGCCGAATTCCGCTTTCCCGCCTCTTACATTAAAGAGCGACTTCTTGGAGGTGTCCGACAGACGCGCTCGTCGCTTCTTGAGAGTTCGAAGTACTGCATCACAGAACTCAATATGCAAATCGCCGTCTACAGCATTGTAGAAGCTCATGTTTTATTTACAAGCCCTTGTTCCACCAAGGGGCTCTCTTCGTGGGAGTGGTATCAGCGATCTCTCAGGGCCTTTATAAAAAGGTGGTGTGGAGCTGTTAGGGTTGTACCTCGCAGCGGATGTGGAACCGCTGAATCCGGTAATCATCCAACCACATGACCCAACACCTCCTCTTACCACGCTAATTTTAGCTTTATCCACATTTTGGGTGGGAAGTGTTTCGAAATGCTTGATAAGAGCCGAACGTTGAGGTGGAGAAAGACGGTCAGGTGAGCATTCTGGGGCCGTTATACGCATCCACTCTCAAACCACCGGTCTAAACTCTTTGAAACAGTCGAGAATTCTCCTTCGGTTGCCATGTTAGGGCGCAGGTCGAGTGGTAGCAAACGTGAGCGCAAAAAATCGGCAGTTATATGTTCTGATTAGGAGAAATGGAGTAGCGACATCACAAATCGTTAGGATTTGTCGAGCCTTATCCAGTTATGCAAGTAGAAGTTGTGCGGGACGATCTCCAAAAGATCCTCAAGATCCAGCTCGGGGACATACAAGTTGAGGTCCTCCTGCGCACCTTGGCCAGACAGGGGTTGAAGCATGCCAAGTTTTCTAAGGCGCTCCCACGAGTATTTGACAGCGAGCAACGAGGACGGGTTGGACCCCGGCTTGGTTGTTCTTCTCCCACTTCCCTCGAGGCCTTTACTGGAGAGGTCTTTGGTCTGTTTTTGGGCTTGCTGGTGCAAAGATATTTCCAGAAAACGATTGGCATGATCAGCATTGGCCATGGATCTCCATTCGTCTAAAACAATAACCAAGTTGACGCCCTCGCACTCGTATCTGTGCACTGCTCTTGCAGCGCAGATGAGCACCGCCCAATCGATCTCGGGCACAGAATCGAACGGCTGCAGAAGCAGTTCACTTGTTGAAGGGAGCATTATGCCGGCTTCAGCTTCCGTGACGCCTAGCACGTGAGGAAGTAGCAGCTCGGCCAGGTGTCGCGGCGAGTTTGTAGTGTAGTGAACATGGGTGGCGATCTCGCGTAGTTTTTCGCTGGAAACAAACGATTCCTTGGCTGGACAGTCAAGAAACTGCTCTCCTATCTCTATAAGCGTCTCTATTGACTTTGGCTTGCCGAGGGTGTGCACAATCGAGTTGCTTCTGGACCGGTTTCTTTTTTCTAGCAGTTCCACAACGTTCAGCCTGGGAGAAGTAGCGATTACAGACACACCTACAGGTGACGAGAGGCTCAGATCGAAAAGCTCGTACGCCAGGACCTGGTGAGGTGTCGCAGTATAGCTTTCCAGATCCTCGATTACGAAAACTACACTCACAGGCTTCCAGTCAGAGGCGTCCAAGTCATCGGCCTCCGCGGCTGCATTATCGAAGAGCCTGTTGATCGACTTCAGTGTTTGACTCATGCTGGTTTTCTCGATACTCTCGTCGCCATTGTCGATCTGGCTGTCTAGCTGCTTTGCGATCTCGCGCAGCGCTAGTTTGTCGTCCCCATGGCAGAGGCCGTTCACCTTCACGACAATACACTGGCCAGGGTACTCCTGTTTTAGCCTTCTAAGTGCGCTGTCTATGAGCATGGTTTTGCCCGTGGCGCGCGCGCCGATGAGGAGAAGTTGGTAGCCACGCTTCTGCACGACTGTATTTCTCAGCGTCGTGTAGACGGAGTCGGCTTCTTTCTCGAGGCCCACTGCATGTTCAGGGTATTCCTGTTCGTAGAGTTTACGCAAGACATAGTCCTGACCGTCTCCCATAAGGAGCTTCGCGCTGTTTAGCGATCGACACACACACTGATCTTTGAGATGCAGCCCTGACCCTCATAGATGTAGGTAGAGAATAGGATAGAGCGAAATCGCTATAATACCTACTACTGCTATATGGACATTAAGTGATATATTCCTTTTTTTTTAAAGATTTTCTACGCACGCGCGCATGCCAATATGTGCAGCTCCACAGTGCTTACCCATATTTACTTCAGAAGCTTGACGGCACCCAGGTCTTTCGTCTAGATCCTAGCCATTCAAGGCTCACGTTCTGAGCGGTTGCCTTACTGGAGGTCGCTGTCATCTCTGATGTCGCCGTATTCCCACATGACCAGGCGCTGCTCCATTGCTTTCTTTTGAAGCTCCATGATGTGTTTGGCACGCTCCTCTCGTTCCTGATCCACTGACACCGAAGCGTAGCCCCCAGCAACAATCCTTGAGTTCAGCGAGTCGCCGGGGTTCTGCGAGTCCGCAGTATAAACAATGTCATCAATTACCACGACGGGCTTGTTCACGAACTTGCGCACATATTCCAGGTATTTCTTCTCGGCTATCGCTACAGGGCGGTGCACGTAACGAAGAGTCAGTTCGCGAGCAAGAGGCTTGGTCGACGCGAACTGCTCCGGCATTGGGAGCAGCTCGGACACGCCCAGAGTTTTGGTGGCGCCAGTGTCGATCAGTTCTAGTTCGTACGTGTTTGCACTGGGGCCCTGGGCCTTGGGGCCGTGGACAACTCGAACGACCTTGGCCCTCTCGTAGCCCTCCTGAACAACAACAGTGTCACCCTTGCGAATGCCCTTCGTAAATGAGCGCGCGCCTGTGTTGGAGGCCGCGCTGAAAAACGTTTGGAGGCCCAACTGCATACGTTGGTAGAGCTCATTGTCGGCTATCAGGCGTATGTGCAGCTTGTGTATGTCCACGGATGCAATGACTGCATCCAAGTAAGGGGGGCTTCCCGACGTCGCGGCCGTGCCAGACTCGTTCAAGGAGAGCCCTTCCAGTGTGCTCCCCGCCTCAGGAGACTCGTGGCTCTCGTAGTTCTTCCACATTCCCAAATGTGCGCGCTGGGCCTGTTCCTCCAGGTCATCGTAGGCCTCGCGCAGGCCACTAGCGTTCGCAGAGCCCACGTGGACGCTGGCGAATCCTCGCGAAAGTAGCTCCTTGGCCAGGTTTGTTCCCTTTTTGCTAATAGTAGTCGTGAAGGCGTTGGTCTTTTCCACGTTTCGCACCGTGATCTCCACGTCGCGCTGGTTCCACTCGCTCATGACATAGCTGGTCGCCGCGGCGCCAATTGGATCTGGCTCACGCGGAACCTGCACGCTGTCCAGAACGGCGATCAGGGAGCAGTTCTCGGAAGGAACGCTCAGCCGCATCCGTCCGGCATGGAAGACATGGTCGATGACCGCATGCGTTGTTCCGCGTCGCTGCAGGGAGCCCAGGAATTGACGGGCCTTCAAAGTAGACTCGCTCGCGTCCAGAACAGCGACATCCTGCTTTTTGGCGGGCGGCGCAAAGATGCCCCGTGCGGCAGCTTTGGCGTCAGTCTCAGCTTGCACGAGCTCCTGGTAGAAGGGGCTGCGCGCCAGGTCGTCGCGACGGTGCCTGGTCGCGGTGGCCCAACCAGCGCGGATAATCTCGAGGGCGGCGTTTCGGGAGAACTGGGGTCCCATCGAAATGGTGACAACGGGGCGCGTCTCCGGGTCGCTATGGGGCCGGACGGTCTCGCCGTCGACCTGAACACGGACGGTCTGGCCAATGAGCAGCTTGCGGGCAAACTCGCGCGCTTCAGCGCTCTGCTTCGGGTTTTCGCTGCGCAGCGGGGCGCGCGTGCTCGACAGCTGAACCAGCCTGGAGCCGGGCTCGAGCACCACCGTGTCGCTAGAGAGCACCTTGATGACCCTCATCGTGGCGGGGGCCTTGGCAGCATACTCCTTGCGAGCGGCGGCCTGGGCGCGGTGCACGCCCCGGCCCATCGCTGAGCCTTCCATCTCGGCGTTGCGTAGCTGCAGTAGTCGCTCGGCGCCAATCTCGGGCATGTTGATGACGTGCGCCAGACCGTTGGTCAACAGCAAGGCAGCAATATCGCCGTTGGGGTGCTGGAGCGTCACCAAGGGGATGTCGGGATTGGACTTGGAGGCGACGTGGAAGATCGCGCGCACCTGCGACTGCTGCAGCAGCCGCGCGCTCAGCGCGGCAGCCGCCGCGTCCTCGAGGCTGGTCCCGCTCGCGGCCCCCGCCGAGTCCTCTTGCGCACGCACGGCTTTGACGCCGGCAAGCATGGCCAAGCCGACATAGTGGTCGTCCGAGTCCATCATCGCACGCAGAATCACCCTGTCGCCGCTGAGCACGCGTTCCACGATGGCGGGAACCTTGCGGGAGCTTCCGTAGAGGTCGTTGGGAACCGAGTCCCGGACGCGCAGCGGCTTCGCCTTCTTCTGGCTCCAGATGCCGAGGCCGGCGGACTTTGCGGCGTTCTGCGCGGCCACTAGCTTGTCGCCGTAGGTGTTCCAACCGGGCTTCGCGTCGCAGTCGCCTCTCAGCTTGACCCAGCCCTTCTGCAGAAGATGCTCGATGAGCGACGTGAAGATCGGGCTCGAGATGTCGCCGTAGTCGCTGTCGTTGACCTTGTACCACAGCCTGTAGCCGACGGGCTTCCCGATCGAAAGCACCCGCAGATACTCGCGCGCGTCGAAGCCCCATGGCTCGGTGAGGCGTGGCGATTCCACGTAGGCGAGCGACAGCTGGAAGCTGCGGTTCTCGTCCTTGTCGGCAAGCACCAGGGCGTCGCCTCTGGGGACGGACTTCACTCGCGTGACGCCCATTGATTCTAGGTGCTGGTGGATCGAAAGCTGGTCGGTTCGCTTGGGTCTAAACCGGCTGTCTTCAGCGCGGGGTTTTTTTTATATACAGAAGCGCCGAGCGAAGCAGAAGCTAGTAGCCACGAAACCTTAACGTTAACAAGCGGTCTGGTGGGGGCGCCTCAACGGGGAAGGGAGGCCGGGAGCGACTTATGCGTTCTACCCCTGCCCGAATACACGCTCGCAACACAGCGAGAAAAATGAGATACTGGCCGGCGCTTCAGCTCGCGAGTTTGGCTTGACTTCAGCGAGCGTACCTTTAAGCGTTCTTCTAGCTGCTAATGGCAGTGCGAGGGCGGCGCCTTCCAATTGTTTCGTGACACTAACGGCGATCTCGTGCCTCGTTGTGGGTTGAAGGCGCGGCCTCGCCGCCCCGAGCATCGCCTTCAGTAATTTTCTTCTTCCTTGCAGCGCTTCGATGCGCGGCATGCATTCCCTCAGCCGCCGGTTCTTGGAGACTGGCAGCACCCCAGTCCTTCTCTCTCCCCCACGGGGAGGGTGGATGAAGGGGTGGCGGGCGGGCACGCGTACCCTACGTTCGCGGCATTCTGGGCGACTGGCGTGGTCGAAAGGAACGGCAGTTTGGCGCAGCGTAAGGGACGGCGGGGTCTGGCGGTTTTCCCGGGCACTCGCCTGTCACAGCCCACCGCGCTCCGCGGCGCGCCTAAATTAGCTCGGCGCCCGGCTCAGGCACCGGTCGATCTCCACCCTGGGGCAGACCACATGATTACGTGGCGCAGGGTGACAAGTCCGACGCGAATCGGTGAGATGCTGGGCCTAATGCAGGAATCCTTGACCCGCAGAGCCCAAGTCGCGAGATAATAACCACCACCACTGCAGTCCGAGGCGGCCCAGCTTTATTTTTTCATACCCCCTCCCACCCTCCTTCGACCGGATACCACGCGAAGGGCGCTGAAATGGGTCTGTTCAAGAAGAAGCAGCGCGAGGAGAGCCCCGAGAGGGGCCACCAGAAAATGCCGTCGAGTGGCGAGCTCCACGACCCGATCCTCAAGGCCGTGCACGAGCAGCAGCCATTCGAGCAGATGACGAGCCAGCGGCCGGTCGAGGCGATCACGCCGTCCGGCGCGCTGCGCGACATCTTCGGCACGCCCATCACGAACCCGGACTTCAGCAACCCGGCGCGCTCGCGCGAGGAGCGCCCGCTGGACACGATCCGCTCGTTCGAGTACTCGACGACCGGCGACGAGCGCATTCGCGACGCGATGGAGACCGGCCAGCTCGGCTTCCGCCCGCGGCAGGACTTCGACCCGATGCCCCGCTACGAGACCAACCCGTACAGCAACAACGTCATCTCGTTCGGCGACCCGAACGCGCCGCCGGACTCGACAGACACGATCAAGCAGAACGAGTACTTCCTGACGAGCACCGAGCAGGTGGAGAGCAAGAAGAAGAAGAAGAAGCGCGGCATGTTCGGCCAGAAGAAGAAGGACAGTGAGTAGGCCGGCGCCGCAGACTCTCGTCCCCCGCGCGCGCGGCCCCCAGATCCATTGAGGGCCGGCGCGCGCGGCGCGGGGCGGGAACAGAACATTTACCATTTCATACAGCTCGTTGGAGCAACATATTAATGACTATATTTTATCACGTCACTAAAGGCATCGCTGGAGGCATCGCTGGAGGCATTGCTGGAAGCATTGTAAGAGGAGAGCATCGCGAGTAGAGGGAGGTTCGCGCGCAAACGCGCCGCAAACATACGCAATGGCAACAGCACTGGCACCACTATTGTGCAGTCTTGATCACACGCTAGATTAAAAAGGGGTGGTGGCGCGCAGAAGTTGAACGACGTTCGGCCTGTTCTGCATGGCCCGTGGCTGGCAAATAGAGGCACGCATTAAATCAGGCTGGTTTTTGCGGCCGGCGGCGGGCGCTGACGGCCCTGCGCCGCTTCTATAGTTTTACTTTCGGTATATACACATCCTCCAAAACGTCTCCTTGGAACTCTGCCCCGAATCAAGCATTTTCCAGTAACCGGAGCGCTCCCTGGTAAAGTACAAACATGATGCTGCTCTGCGCGCTCGTCCACACGAACCTGGGGCCGACGCCGCCGAACAGGCCGAGCGCGCCCTCGTGGACAAATATCGAGCGCAGCCCGGCCAGCGTGCCCCGAATCTCGTCCTTGGTCTGCGTTTGGATCCGGGTTTTGATGACGTCCAGCGGCGTTGTCAGCACGCCGGCGGCGCCGCCCGCGGCGGCGCCGACGGTGAGCTCGAGAGGAAGGCCGATCTCCTTGGAGTGGGCGTGCTCCTGCGCGGCCTTGCGGAACTTCTCGTAGAACGTGAACTGCAGCGCGCTGAACGGCAAGTCGCGCAGCATGGTCGCCTTGTACCCGTGGAACAGCGCCGACCAGCCCTCCTTGGCCACGATCTCGTTGAAGGCCGATATGAGGCCCTTGTAGTTGTAGCCGCTATTATGATGCACGTTGTTGTAGGGGCCCTGCAGCTGGAAGCGCGTTTTCAGCACCTCGGAGGGCACGTACCCCACCGAGCTGGCCAGGTCGCCGAGGAACCCGGATGTGAAGTGTATCAGCGTGGGGCTGATGTTTGTGTTGTCGCGCAGCGCCCGCTTGATGGTCTCGTACGTGCCAAAGAACATCATCGTGGACGGGAAGCTGCCAGCGAGCATGGCGCTGTATCCTCGGTAGAGTCCGTACCGCACGCCCTCCTGGCTGGCGATGCTTCGGGTCGCTTGCAGCATCGTGCGGTACTGCGTGGCCACAGACCGCGGGTCCGCGCCCTGCTGCCGGGTCTTCACGGTGTCCAGCGGGTACATGAGACTGTCGCCCAGCGCCCCGCCTAGGCCGCCCGCGGCCAGGACGTTCACGAGCTGCGCGTCTTGGCTCTCATGCAGCTCGGCTATGAACGATGATTCGCCCATGAGCCGAGTCTGGATCCGATCCTAGAGGGTTTGGAGGTGTACTTCACTCTTTCATCCTGACCCGAACTTTTCATCCGCACCGCTGCCTCGCAGGAACACGATATTGCTAGATCGGCGCGGCGCGCGACCGGCAATTCCGCTCCTGATCATTTGCGGAGCGGCGGCCGTCCTCGTGCTCGCGCCGCCGAAGCTGTAATTGCAATTGAATCTGCGGGTTTGCGAGAATTCGTGCAGCTACAACCGGCAGAGTTTTTAAGGCTCTGCTCAGCTTCCTAGTGAGGGAGTGGGGGGTTGTCCAGCCTGTGCCCGCTTAGAGCATACCACGCCTATGGCGCGCTTGTGCGTAGGTGCCTCCATAATGTTTAGATCTTACGCTTTAAATTGGGTTGTTTAGGCATTTTTGTCCTTGCATGCCTCGCCGCCTTAAGTCCTGCCGTCTTGCTTCTACTTCAAAACAAAGGCACAGGTGCGGCCGGTGATTACCTAGCGCAGTCCATACTGTGGGGGAGCGTGCAACCAGCAGGAGGGAAGGGATGAAACCATTGACCAAGTAAAGCGCGCGTCGCCGTGCGCAAATTAGCTAGATTAGCTTGAACGATACTGTGCAAGGCTGCGCGCAAGCTCCCACCAACTGCCTGTGAGGAGAGCCGCGCTTCTGTGGCTCCCGACTGACTTTAGTTAGTGCCTTTCATGTTCTAATCTATGAGCCACGCACGGAGACAGGCAGGGCAAGGGGTACGCAGCTCCCGAAGCGCGCCGCCGAAACTCCCAGCGGCGCGTGCGCGCGCGACTGAGGTTTCGTTGTAACGGGACACAGCCAAAACACTCGCACGCGCTCCACGGCGCGAGCGGCTGCGCAGAGGGCCCAGCGGTACGCACGCCATTGTCACATAGCGCATTGAAGCGGAGTCGTTCTGGCTCTGGTTCCGTCCATGCTGATGCGACTTAAGATCACGCATGCGCGCGCGCGCGCGGCGCGCTCCCCTGCGCAGTGGTTATCTCCGATACCATCTGAGGTGTGCCTTTCGAAATCGCGTGAGAGCGGGTTGGGCGCCGCCCGACTCAGGCTCACACACACCCACCCACACACACACACATAGATGTGACATGGCGCAGCGGGACGAATGCCACATGGGTTAGGAGAGACATTTTACGACCTCGACACCGCCAGACTGTCTCGAATGGCTGCGGAGGTACCCATGGGGTACTCACTCGACAGGGTACTCAGTCTCGAGCAGTCCAACGGTCGCGCTGGCTCGACACAGAACTGCAACAATGCGCTCGATAGCAGCGCCTGTCGATTGTGAATTAGCTGTGTACGTCCGTATTGAACATTGAAAAATAAAGTTTGGCATATACATCCGTACTCAGATTCGCCGTTACGCGGCCTCTGTTGGTGCAGAACATGTGATGATGACATGCATGCGGTTGCGTTTGTGCTCATTGCGAGTGGACCTAAGGCACCGTCATGCGTTAGATGGACCCACGCATTCTAGGGCTACGGCATGCGAGACGGCAGCGCTACATATATATAGATTTATGTGACTTAGAGTGAATAAACGCCCAAGATCTTCCAGCATTCGCGCCGGCGTCATCCGATGTTTTTAGATGATTTCATGCGCACCAGCTTCGCGGACCTGAACAAGGACCTGAGCCTGCGTTACCTCGCCAGGGCGCTACCAGGGCTCTCAATATCGGCCTCCGCGAAGCAAACCGCGTCGCGCAGGCCACCATGGGGTTGCAGGCGCGTTGCCGATCCCAGCAATGCCCGACCTGTCGCGGGAACAACGGAAACTGAGTGGTCTGACGCCGAAAGCAACTTCGCGTCGGACTCCGAATGGCCCGATTGGTCACGGTGGACTCGGCGGAAGTCGAGCTCGTCTTCTTCGCGAACATCGCTCGACCTGAACATTATGTCCGAAGACGAGTCCGAGGCCGTGTCGCCCACAATTGCACTCGACGCCCTTTCCACCAAGCAAGCGAACTTCAAAGGTAGCATCGTCCACATCGAGCATGCTGGACTTGAGGGTCCCCACACGCCACCCAGCCCCGCCAGGGCCCACCATCATTTTGCCGAGCCTCACACGCCGACGAGTGCTGTGCCTGTACAGCCCCCTACATCGGGCTCGTCTGCGCCATGTTCCACCAGCTGCCACTCCAAAACATGCAACCACGTTGCCGCTCTTCACCCGGCGAAAACGGGTTTCGCGCTTTGGGTAGGAAATCTGGGGCCCAAAACAACCCTGCTCGATCTACGATCGCTCTTTGGCACGCCTGATCTCCAAAGCATCTACTTAATTCAGCGCACGGGATGTGCCTTTGTCAACTACAACAACGAGCAAGCTCTCGACTACGCGATGAAGTTGTTCGAGAAAAGGGGCGGGCGGCTGCACGATCATGATCTCGTCATCAAAGCTCAGTACACGAACGAAGACCCCAGCAAATCCAACGAGAACATGGTCGCTCCGCCGGCAGACATCACACCCGTCACGTCATCGTCCAGAAACCGCTACTTCATTTGCAAAAGTCTGCTCGTCGATGACCTGGAACAAGCCAAGAAGACCGGTCTGTGGTCAACGCAGCTCAGGAACAAAGAAAGGTTCAATCAGGCGTTCTACAACACTGAAAATACATATCTTGTGTTTTCTGCCAACAGGACCTCAGCTTTCTACGGCATTGCGAAGCTCGAGAGCCCTTTCCGTGAGTCCAATGGCTGCTGCGCCGAGGCGCAGATGAATGGCGGCAAGGACTCCGCCATCTCTGTGGAGCCGGAAATCAAGCATACGCCGGCTATCAGGCATCCAGAGGATAATACTTCTATCCCTGCTGGCGATACTGTTCTCGACCCGCTGCGTGGCAGCCAGTTTTGGAAGGTCTGTGGTTGCGAGTGCGTGGAGCCCGAAGTCGAGAAGTGGACAGCGCCCGCAAAAATCAGATGGCTGTCTTCCTCCAATAGTATCGTGCCGTTCTCACGCACGAGGCAACTGAAGAACTCACTCAACATGAACAAGCCCATTAAGGTCGCACGCGACGGGACGGAAATCGACCCGGAAGTGGGAGAGAAACTCTGCCAAATGTTCGACTAAGCGGCTAGACAGCTTATGCATGCTGAATGCTTGTTTGCCCGTTGCTTTTTTTTATTTTATTTTATTAATTCACCTCTAATTGGCTCTTTTGAACCTTTTCTTCTTAGAGGCCTATTTATATTTATATTTATATTTATATATCATTCTCATTTATTTACAGGAACTTCGATGCCTTTCGCTCGAAAAGGCGACTCTCGCGCAACCATTGGCGGTAGTCATGCAGACTTCCAATTTTCTCGCCGTAGTAGTCCGGAAGCGGGTTCGTATTCACGTTATGGCGGGACGGATTCGGCCGGTTGCGAGCCACGTGGCGGAGAAAGGCATTGTCCATTTCCAGGAAGGCTTTACGGCGAGCTGCCCCAAGGGAGAGGTTGAAGGCCTGGTTGCCCACGAACGGACCAACCAACCAGCCGAGGAAGCCTGAGATAGCAATGCCACCAAGATATATCCACTGCATCTCTATGCCCATGAAGGTCTGGTTGAAATCGATGACCAGGTTTGCGAAGTACTCAAAGGCCATGGAAGATGCAATCGTAGCTGTGAAAAACGAGGATACGAACCCAACGATGCGTCGACGCTTTCGTAGCTCGAAGAAGTTGTTCCAGGACATCGTGGGGCTCCTAGATTCTGGCGCAGAAGTGGAGGCCATGCGGACACCTAGACGCGAGGCATGTAGAGAGCGACTAGCGTTCTGCGGAACCACAGGACTCCGCAAGAAGCTCGCCTTGCCTACGGCCACACTCGACACAGACCTCCAGGCCACATCTGCCCGACCCCCGAAAGCTTGTCTCACAATTGGGCGAGCACCGAGCAACAGCATGAGAGAACTTTCGCAAGTGGTTTGACGTTGAGCTTAGATGATGTACATAAGCAATGGAAGGGTGAACCGCGAACTGCTTACACATTTTTCACCAAGTGGTGACATTCTCGTATAGAAACCCATAGGGGAGCTGAGTGCTTCATTAATACAACGCTTTTGGGGCATCCATTTGCTTGAGGTATCGAATTTACATCATGACTGCACAAGGACATCAGATGCCTTACTTAGGCGCAGCCTCGATCTCCCCCTGTTGTTACGTCCATGTACCCTCGCCTCAACTGATAATGCCAACCCTGCTTCGATAGTGACCCTCTCGTGCAAAGCCTTTGGGTAGCCAGCCGAAAAACACTACCGAATAGCGAACGGCGTATATATCTAGTGTTACTGAATTCTGAGCTCAGACTTGTGACATTTGGTTCAGATGATCCCAAGACCTTTATCATCGCGCGACCTAGCATCGTAGACCTATTTAGATCATAGGGAATATTAGTGCATAGCAACAAAACGCTATCTCTTCAGCGCATGCCGCTTACAGCTTAACCTGAATATAGTGGCGTCGGTATTCTACTGACGTCCATGATCGTCGGCTCGTGCTCGATCTCCCTTATTTAGGGCAAAGCTCTACACAATTCGAATCAGCTTTTAATGAACTATCATTAGAAGGTGGATCTGCATCTGACCAGGTCTCACGTAGCAATTTTTGTATCACAATAGTGGTAGACTCCCGAACTAGCACTGTATGATGATGGTCGCGACTTAGCCTGAGCAAAGCACCCCCCTGGTAGCGCGAGTCCCCGCAAGATTTCAAACCCACGCCAAAAATACACGAGGACCCGAACCACGCTGGAATTTTCTCAAGACGCGGATCCCTCAACAGCTGAGAAAATTGTCTCCCACCCGGAAGACCCTCATTACTGCGAGGTCATCAATGAAAGCCTTGCCCATGAGATTGACCATGCGAGTAGATCAAGAGCTCTTGTTATCCTGCGCAGCTTCTGATTTATGGTTCTTAAAGTGATGCGCTGGCATATTTTTGGTTGACCTCGGAATTACCCTCGAAATTGAGCCGGTGGTCTAGTCAGCGCAGTGGCGAACGGTAGAAGATGCAAAGGTTGGGTTTACATGCACTGTCAACGCGGCGCGTCTAGACCATCCCATGCGGTTGAGGTGAAGAAGGCACAGGGTATCCGGGACGGCGAAAGCGTGGCCCAGCGTCAGGAGCGTGACGCAAGTCGAACAATGCCCTCAGGAGTGGGGGAAGGAGGGCTGAGCCGAAGATTTTGGTTGCAGTATGCTTCCAGAAGAGACCCACGACTATCATCCTAGAGCTGTAGTAGCCTACTCAAGGGCCCTTTGCGCGGGGATCGATAAAATGCCCTTCTTTCTGCTTGTGGGGTCTTCCGTGCCCTGAGTTACTAAATTCGTACTACCGCTGCGCTCGCATGACAAAAGGCCGGAGAAGAGAGGTCTCGATCGAAACGCGTCGGTTCCGTCGGTGCTCTCCGTGACTCTTTTTCGTTGGCTGGCGTGGGGCGGTAGTGCTTACCAGCCATGGTGCGGCATGGACTGCGATCGCTCCAAGGACAATGACCTCGAGCAAAGTCAGGGTGCTTGAGTATTTGAGGATGAATCACGGCTTCTTTGTATCCAGAAGCGAACTCGAGTGACCTTGAACCGGGTCAACGGCACTTGTCGCAACTGACAGGGCTGGGTTGTGCACCGGCTCATAGAGAGAGGGCTTTGCCGGATTAATTGGCCAAAGTACGCTTTCACTAGTCAATGGAGTTAAAATTCGCCACCAGGGAGCCAAAGCCTACAACGATGCCATCAGATCCGGGCTCCGGTAATATATAAGACCGTTAGAAGTTGTCCGGCTTCGATCGCTAGAATACGTGCGTATCACTTTTAACTAATTGAGCTTTGATTCGTCTCCATGTCCATCCTGGTGTCGAGTGAGACAGGGCTGTACACCGTAAACTCTAAGGGGCAGGTCAAAGCAGAGAGCGCCAGTAATGCTCCCTCGTCTGAGGACAGCACGTCCGACAATGCAGAGGAAGACGACGCAGACAGCAAGCAGTTCATACTACCCGAACTCAGCCCCGCGATACGAGACCTGGCCAACGGCCGCATTATAGTTGGCTGGAGTGGGAACGATGACCCAGAGAACCCCAAGAAGTGGCCGCTCTGGAAGAAGGTGTTGTCAACGACCGTAATCTCCCTCTGCACGACGAGTCTTTACATGGGAGCAGCGATTGTTACACCAGCGGCGGTGGAGATGCAAGAGCACTTTCAGACATCCCAGACGAAATGGGCGCTTGGAATCACCCTGTTCGTTTGGGGGTATGGCCTTGGATCCTTATGGTTCACGCCCATGAGTGAGATCCCAATGTTCCGGGGACGCAATCCGACGTACTTCGCGTGTCAGTTCTTGTTCGCTGTTCTGCAAATACCAACTGCACTCACCAACCACCTGGCTCCCTATGCTGTTCTCAGATTCTTGGCAGGGTTGTTCGCGTCGCCTCCACTTGCGACGGCAGGTGCCACGATCGGTGACATCTGGGATATGCCTCACAGGGTCGTGGCTTTGGTGCTCTGGGCATATGGAGCAATCGCCGGGCCGTTTCTGGGGCCTTTAATTGGTGCCGCGCTCACCTTAAGGCATGGATTCAGGTACATCTTCTGGTATATGTTGGCGTTGTCAGGCGGATTCCTGATCATAATGGTCGCGCTATTACCGGAGACATCTGAGCAGGAGCTTCTCATTCGCAAGGCCAAGAGAATTAGGAAGGAGACGGGGTCCACAGACTATGTAGCGCCTGGGGAACTAATCGCGCAATCGCAGAGGGCAGGAGAGGTTTTGAAGGACATGTTTTACAAGCCTATCAAGCTGACAATAATGGAGCCTGTTGTTCTATTGATTGACGTTCACATTGGTCTTGTGTACTCCGTCATGTACCTGTACCTGGAAGCCATTCCAATCGTGTACATGGGTATTTATGGATTCAATATAGTTCAAATGGGAATGGCGTTCATAGCGTATCTGGTGGGTGCCGCCATGGCGAGTGTGATATATCTCGGATACGTTTTTTCGAGCGTGAAGCAGATGGATCAGCCTGAACGTGTCTTTGGTCGCAGCGCAATCGTTGGAGCGATAATGCTCCCAATCGGTCTGTTCGTCTGGGGCTGGCTGTCTCGTGATGGCATCCATTGGGCCATCGGGATGATAGGCAGTCTATTCTTTGCAGCTGCGGCTTTTGTCATGTTCCAGTCCTACTTCGCTTATTTTGCAGTTATGTTCCCTCCAAGCGCACTTGGGTCGGCATATGCGAGCAACAACATCGTGCGATCTCTAATGGGAGGCGCCTTTCCTCTCTTCGGACATGCTCTTTATTCCAACACAGCGATTGATCGGTATCCGGTCGGGTGGGGTTGTACCATCCTTGGATTCATTGCGATTCTTCTGATACCTTTACCGGTCTACCTTGTTGTCAAAGGCAAAGCCCTGAAGGACTACGCTCAGCGTAAGTATGGCAGCGAGCTGATGCGCTGAAGCCTGTCGCGTCACCATTGCAGCTGAGGCTGGTTGGCCCATGTGCGGCTCTTGCATCTGATATTATTGGGATCTATTAATGGCTGCTGAGCCTCAAGACGTTTGATAGTAAAGGATTACACAGTAAATAGGAAATAAATAAAGGTATTCAGTGCTCAGACTCGCTGGAGCATTAGATTGGCCTGCACATCGAGCGCAGCTAGTTTTCGGCCTCAAAGGAGGTGGAGCTCTGCGAAAATATTCTGTCCTGCTCCACCAATACCGATCTTCTGCGGTTTTGACTACTCTTAGTGTACTGGTCAAACCCCTTCACAATATTGCCAGCACTGGCGTCCTGCAGGTACGCCCCTTCCTCCACGAATATGCGTTCCTCGATTTTCTCGAGGTCTTGGTCAATGCTTAACTTCTTTGCCAGCAGACCCTTGAGTGACTTTCGGAGCTTCTGGTAGGCTTCTGTTTCCGGATTGGCAGGGGCCTTGGTCTCCTTCTTAGAGGACTCTGTGTTAGCGGCGGCGGCCTTAGCCTCCTTCTTCTCCGGTTTCTTGTCTGGCTTCTCCTCCATCGTAGCGAAGTCTGGCCGTGTCTCGCCTGGACGCAAGCGAGCTATCTGGACACGGACAGTGCGTATCCAAGGGCAAGGGCCAACAGGGCGATTTAGCGAGAGCCGGGGGAAAAAATGTGAGAAGACTCAGGTTGTAGAGAGTTTGCGTCGGCCGTGGGCAGCTAGCCTTCAATCAGTCTTGTAGGAGGTCGCATTTGTGAGATTCGCCCTCAGGAGACAGTGAAGAAAGAATCAGATTGACCAAGGCTTAGAGGTATCGAAGGAATTGCATCAGAGAAGCTTCTATGCCGACGCAGTACACGAGCGACGAGCTGCGCGATGCCAGCAACAAAGTAATGAAGTCGCTCAACAACATAAATCAAAAGGCCACGCGCTCGCTGGCGAGACCGGCCATCCGGAACAGCACTGGTCTAGCTGAAGGCCGGATCAGCAAGTCGGCAAAGAAGAGGCGGAACCGGAAAGCGAGGAACAATTTGGCAGGCAAGCCCATGGACGACCTTCTGGAGGTGCTGCCACCGGCCCCCGAGCCTGAGAAGATTCCGGACACCCTCGCGGAAATTGAGCAACAACAGGTCTCGCAAGCCAATCAGAAGGCGCACCATAGCCGGAAGGCCGAGAACAAGCTGATCAATCATGAGATCGCTAACTTCAAGATCAAAAGCCTAGAGGAGATCAAGCAGCGCATCAGGAGCATGAATGCAGCCAATACGAAGACGATTGATTAGAATCTTTGGACTACGTTATTATTTATTACTTTCTCTAATATCCCCGAACTTATTCTCAATGCCGATTGCCAGCCGTGCGGCAACCTCGGTGTGGACGGGTCGGGCTGATGTCATCGATGTGTTTCTTTCGGCCGAAAAGCGGGCGGCACAATTGCATACGATCGTGACTGATTCCTAGCGGAATAGGCGTAGATCAGCTCCGCGCCGCGCCGCGCCAACAATACACACCGATACGAGCATCCAGGGGAATTGCCGCATGGCTGACTGTTCATGTGCATAAGGGGGATGTATGTGTATGGGGGAAGGTGTTTCTAGTGAGGCATTCGCTCGTAAATGTCTGGGAATAGGTGCGTGTTGAGCGGTGTGATTTGCGCCAGGACTAACTTATTAAATAACTGCACAGCATGTCATGTGTCTGCCAGTAGACGGTTTCAAACTTTTGACCACACTGAAAAAAGCGCCGAAGTTCAACGCTTTTTCCTACCCTACTCGCTTGGTATGTGCAGCGACAGCGAGCGGAGATCAACATTGTCTTGCAGTGAGAATCTCACAGATTCTTGGGTATTGAAAGCGAAACCCCAACTCGCTTCAATAGATACAAGTATGTCTATCAAAGTGTCTATATATCATGGAGGAGAACTCCTTAAATAGTAAAAAGGCTAGCTAGAGACTTCCTTTTAGTTTTAGTAGCCAAAGTGCTGAATTGGAGGTCAAATCAAAGCCCTCAGTTGCGCATCTCAATGAGCTTCTGCACAAGTCCCTCGATCGGCATCTGGTTCTCGATCACATCGTAGATCGCGGCCATCAGCGGGAACTCGTTCTCTATCTTCTGCGCGACAAGCAGCTCGTGAACCTCCTTACAGGTAACGACACCCTGTGCGCTCTGTCCATTGAGAAGATCCTTCTCAATCTGTTCGATCGGCTTGTTCTGGCGCACGGCCTCGCGGGCCACGCGCACGTTACGACCACCGGAGCAGGTAGTGATCAGGTCGGCGACGCCCGCAGACTCGTAGCAGATAGTCTCGGCACGGAACGATGGGTAGAACTTCTTGCCAAACTTGACCATCTCGACGATGCCGTGGCGCATGATGCCGGCCTTGGCGTTGTCGCCCCAGCCGGCGCCCTCAACGAGTCCGGCACCAATAGCAATTACGTTCTTGAGCGCACCGCCGATCGAGACGCCGGCCGTGTCGTCGGAGACCTGGACGTGGAAGTAGGGGCGCTCGAAAAGCTCGCGCATCAGCAGCGCGTCGGCATCGCCCTTCTTGTATTGCGGGTGGGGCGGGAATGCAACCGTGGTCTCGCACCACTTCTCCTTGGCCACTTCCGAGGCGATATTCGCGCCGCTGAGCACGCCGCAGTGAAGGCCGAGCTTTTCGGTGATGACGTCGGTGAGCAGCTCCGGGCCCTTCGGAGACACGTTGAGGCCCTTCAGACACGAGACAGCATACTTCTTGCTGAAATCGATGCCGTCGAGCTGTTTGATGATATTGCCGAGGAACTGGTGGGGGATGTTGATGACGATGATATCGGCATCGGCCACGACGTTGCGCAGGTCCGGGTTGGCGCGCAGGTTGGTCGGCAGCTTGATGTCCGGCAGGTATTTGACGTTCTCGTGGTCCTGGTTGATAATCTCGGTGAGCTTTCGGCCCTTGACTTCCTCCTCGAAAACCCACATGTTGACTTCGGACTCGAAGAGCTCCGCCTTGGAGCCGGCGTTCTCCGCAACGAGTTTGGCAACAGCGGTACCCCAGTTGCCGCTTCCGACAACGGCGGCCTTGAACTTCTTGGAATAGGTAGACATTGTGTGCGATCTGGAGCTTGCAGTCGGTGTTGAAAAATATCGGCGCACGCTCGGAGCATATTTATAGTGGTACGGACTTCTGGCGGCCCGGGTAGGGGTGCAGGGCCTTTGGGTTATGACGTCGAGAAAAGAACCTCGTGACAAGCGACTAACGGCGCATAACGATCGAGAAGCATACACGATTGATGGTGACGTAGCAAACATGTAAGATAAGATAGCCGCGATCAAGCGAGTCCGTGCCGGGTGCAGCCGATAACGATGTAAACGAACCTTATTTTGTCACCTCAGAAGGGGTCGTGTGCAACCGCAATTCAGCCCCTTTTTTTTTTATTTGCGCGCACGCAGATTATCAGAAGTTTACGACGATGGGGCGCTAGGTGGGGAGGGGGGGGGGAGAGGGAAGAGGGGTCCGAATCGGTGGGGGCGGAAAGGGATGGGCGTGTGTGTGTGCGTGTGAGGTCCTGTGCGTGCGTGCGTGCGCGTTGTTAAGGCTGGCGCAGTGGGACCGGTAGCAGCAGTACCTCGCAGGGCGCTTCCCGAAGTCGATATGCAGAGTACGCTCAAAATATGCGAGGAGAAGGGCAGTATAAGTAGTTGCTACTTCACCCCTTCCCCTCCCTTGCCTATGAAAGTGCTTCTCGGCAGTTCACTTACGTAGTATACAAAAGCTAGTTCGGGCCGCATCGCACGGTATTCTGCGGGAGTCCTGCGCGCCCTGCCGTGTGCCACGCGCAGCCCCCCCACCTCGACCAGGATCCGGGCTCCAATCAAGCTCACAGTAGTTTCACGGTGTTTGAGAAAATCCGGCGCAGTTGCTACCGCGCACGTGAGCTGAATAATATGCAGACAGAAAAAAAATTCGAAGGTGGAAGAGTAAGGGTGCGTCGCTGCGCTTTCCGCCCGCGCCCTGGCCCTTACCTCTAACGCTGCAAAGCAAACTGCTTCGTCTCACCAGCATTTCGCCGAAGGAGTGAGATGGCCAAGGGCTAGGTCCTGCGATCGCTGTTCACACTTGTGCGCGCGATGAAGGACACCAGCCCATGCAAGGCGGAGGCGTGCGCCATCCAGGCCTGCCTGAGGCTGCACCATTTCGACGACTCGAAGTGCGGCGACGAGATAAATAAGCTGTTTCAGTGCTGCCGGCGTTTCTATGAGCGCAACGGCCCCGATGCCAGCAACAAATGCTGTCCCAAACCTGATCTGCTCTATCTGAAGATGGGCCGCATGGAAGAGAGCGGCGATGCAACTGCCTAGCACTCCTTCCGATGTCGTCCGCCGAGCGACGCAGAGCGGTGCAGAGCGGGCGCGACGCATGAAATTGTATGAAGGCGCAGGCGCTTCGGGCTAATTGCTGGACTTCTTTGGACGGGGCAGAGCCCAAGGCCAATCAAGCGGCACGCGTATGTAGTATATATATATAATAATATACATAAATATATATATATACTTATGTACAAAGAATTACCCGACCCATATTAATTTGCCTGCACGAACGTCGCGCGGAGTTAGTGTTAGTTTGTTTGGCGGCAACGTCTTTTTTGAGCAGCGCGCACTCGCGGCCTGTGCTCAATTGCTGGCCTGGATGCTGGCCTGGAGCCTAGATAGCAGGCAGCGCGTAGACGGACTGGGCGCGCGCGGCCCAGTCCTGCGGGACGCGGAGGACCGTCATGAGCTCGGCCTCGGGGGTGCCCGCCGGCGGCTCGTAGTTGTACTTCCACTGCGCGTAGCGTGGCAGGGAGCACAGGATGCTCTCGACGCGGGCGCCCGGCGTCTGCAGGCCGAAGGACGTGCCGCGGTCGTGCACGAGGTTGAACTCGACGTAGCGGCCGCGGCGCCACGCCTGGAACTCCTTCTGCGCGGGCGTGTAGGGCGCGTCCTTGCGGTTGAGCAGGATGGGCACGTAGGTGGGCAGGAACGAGTCGAGCGCGTCCGTGGCGAAGGCAAGCAGCGCGGCCGGGTCGCGGTCGCAGACGTCATCGAAGAAGATGCCGCCGATCCCGCGCGCCTCGCCGCGGTGGTGGTTGACGAAGTAGCGGTCGCACCACGCCTTGTACTCCGGGTAGAACGCGGCGTCGTGCTTGTCGCAGACGGCCTTGATGACCTGGTGGAAGTACGCGGCGTCGTCCTCGTACAGGTACGTCGGCGTGAGGTCGCAGCCGCCGCCGAACCACCACGCCATGGGGTTGCCCTGCGGGTCGCTGGTCTCGAAGTAGCGGTAGTTGAGATGCAGCGTCGGCGCGTGCGGGTTGTGGGGGTGCATGATCATCGACAGCCCGCACACGCGGTACGGGATGGGCTCGCCCGTCCACTGCAGGTCCGGGTGGTTCTCGGCCATCTTCTTGAAGCCGGCCTCGGGCACCTTGCCGCTCACGATCGAGATGTTGCACGCGCCGCGCTCGATGACGTTGCCGTCCTCGATGACGGCGGTGACGCCGCCGCCAGTCCCGTCCGGCCGCGCCCACTCGTCGAGGAAGAACGGCTTCCCGTCGAGCTTCCCGAGCGCCTCGACGATCTGCTTCTGGCGCGAGCGGATCATTGCCTCCATGCGCTCGTAGATCTGGTCGCTTCCCTTGTTCGTCGGCATGCTGGATGTGATTGCGGTTCGCAGGGCGCTGCGCGGCTCTTATATATCTGTCGCCGGTGGTATCTCAACGAGAACTCGTTGGCCTGCTGTCGTCGCTGTGGTGGGGGTGTGGGGGAGCCGCCCGGCGGCGCGCGTGGTGTGCGCCCAGCGTGCGTACACATGCGCTCCACAGCTGGGGCAGTACGATCGTATTTGAGGCCGCGGGTTGGGGCCCTGGCCGGGATCGACAACGATCCCCAGACCTCGGCGGCCGTAGCGCCGCGGGCGCCACACGCTTCGTTGGAGCCGAACACGAGCCATTGACCCCCGCATGCGCCGCCGCGACACGGCGCAGTGCCGTGTCCAGAAGCGCGACTTTCGGGACGTCGTTTAGGCGAACCCGCCAGCTGGCTCGTCAGGGACGGCCAAGCGGATAGCACGCTTACCAAAGCAGGCTTACCAGGCGTGCCACCAGGGCCAAGTAACTAAGGGCTAGTCACCAAGCGCGTCTACCTGGCCGGTTTACTAGGCTGGCCGGCTTATTAGGCCAGCCCGGCAGCCAGGCTATGTCCCAAGGGCCGGTCTCCAGGGCAGGTCCTACGGTCCCAAGGCAGGCCTCAAGGCCAGGCCCCAAGGTCCCAAGGCGTCGGCCCTGGAGGTAGTGTAGAGCCCTTCAACCCGAGAAATCAGCGGAACCAGATCGGGGTCGGGCGGCAGTGCAGGCGACAAGCGGCGCGCGCGACTGAGCCGAACAGCGCAAACGATGGCCCGGAAACTCAAGGCCGCGTTGGCCAAATACCAGGCCGAGCAGCGTGCCGCGCAGCAGCGCGCGTCGAAGGCGAAGCATGCCGAGCGCCTGCGCGTAGAACAGAAGGCCGCGCGCGCGGCGCGCACGCGCGCTGCGCAGGCGGACCGGCCCGCGTGGCTACCCTTCGAGGACTCGCCCGAGGAGACCATCGTGCTGGTCGGCGAGGGCGACTTCAGCTTTGCGCTCGACCTTGTGGACAAGGCGCCGCGCAGCCGCGTCATAGCGACTGGCCTGGACACGCACAAGGAGGTGCTCACGAAGTACGGCGACGCCGCGCGCCGCGCGCTGGCCGGCCTGGCCGAGCTCGAGGTGCCCGTGCTGCACGGCGTGGACGCGACACAGCTGGCGCGCTGCCGGCCGCTTGTGCAGCTCCTTAGTGGCGGCGACAGCGACGGCGGCGGCGCAGCCCCGCCCACCGTTGCGTTCAACTTCCCGCACCTGGGCAGGTCCGTGAGCGACCAGGACCGCAACATCCGGCAGCACCAGGAGTTGCTCGTCGCGTTCTTCGCGCAGTGCCGCGCGCTCGGCGCGCGGCGCGTCGTTCTCTCGCTGTTCGACGGCGAGCCGTACGAGTCGTGGCAGCCCAAGCGACTCGCGCGGACGGCGGACTTCGCGCTCGTGCGCAGCGGCCGCTTCCCCTGGTCCGCGCTCCCGCACTACGAGCACCAGCTCACGCTGAAGGGAGGCGCGCGCACGAGCAAGCAGCAGCGGCAGCGCGCAGCACGCATCTATCTGTGGGCGCCGGCGGCGGCCGCCGCGGCCGACGCGGACGCGGCGCCGAGCGCGGCGCGCGCCAACGACGAGGACGAGGACGACTAAAAGACCTTAAGGCCGTAATGTTATGTATAAATAGTTTGGCTTCTACGCACAGCGAAGGGCGGGTGGTTCACAACGCGAAGACGCGCTCGAGCTCGCCGCGCGCGACGGCCCGGTTGCCGTCGCCGGGATCGGCGAGCGTGTCGCCCGCGCGCTGAACCTCGTTCGCGCTCATGATGACGCCCGAGGGAAAGATGATCAGGTCGCCGTCGGTCGTGCTGCGCGCGTGCTGCGCGAAGGGCACGCTCGCCAGCAGGGCCGCCATGCGCGCGTTGCGGCAGAGCGGGCAGGCCGGCTCTTCCCCGGCGCCGTGGCGCGGTGCGGCGCTGCGGCTGTACGCACCCGCGCGGCAGGCGCGCGTCTTGAGCCCGGCCGCGCCCACGAGGACGCTGCTCACGAGCGGGTTGTGCACGGGCCGGCCGTAGACTGTGCGCACGGCGGCGCGGATCTGCGCAACCACGCCGCCCTCGGGGTTGCGCTCCTTCGGGCTGGGCTCCTTCCCGCTCTCGCCCGCGCCGGCGTCGCTGCCCGGCGGGGCGGGAAGCGCGCCGCTCTCCGTCGCTGGGGCGGCCGAGCTCACAGCCGCGCTCACAGGCGCGCCAGGGGCGGCAGCAGGGGCGGCGCCAGCGGCAGCGCTATGAAGAGCATCCGGAACAGGTTCCGCTGTGGCGACATTGGCCACAGAGTCTGCCGCAGGACCAGCTGCGGAACCGGCCTCAGCATCAGCCCCAGCGAAGCTCGACATGCCGCCCGCCGGTTTCGCTGCCGACGCTGCTGCCGCGAGGGCGCGGCGGTCGCTCGCGCCAGCGGCGCCGCCCTTCGAGACGCGCGACGCGGCAGCGGCGTCGTGCTTCCGCGCGTAGAGGCACGACGTGGCCTCCATGATCGCCGCGTAGTCCTTGACGCTGGACTTGCGGAACACCTTGCGGCCGAAGTCGAGCGCGTCGCGCGCGCGGCTGTCGAAGATGAGCTGCTTGTACTCGCGCAGCTGCAGGCTGAGCTCGAGCCGCGAGCCGGTCTTGCGGAGCGCCGAGCGGTGCTGGCGGCACCACTTCAGCACGGTGCCGTAGTCGCGCGCGCGGTAGCTCGCCACCAGCGCCACCTCCTCGCGGATCGCGTCGAGGTCGACGTACGGCCGCAGGTCCGGCCGCGCCGCGAGCAGCCGCTGCACGGCCGCGTCGTAGATCCCGCGCTCGGCCAGGTAGTTTTGAACAAACTGCATCCCAAGCCCGCGCAGACCGGCCCCGTTCTCGACATCGACAGCCCGGACTTTGACCCCGTGAAGGCCATCGACTG
>NRDT01000049.1:0-24626 GCA_004124955.1 Starmerella riodocensis
CGCGCGGGTGCGCGCGGGCCGGCGCCACGGCGTGCGGCAAGCGCGCGCGCGCCCGCTGTGCCCGCCCCTTGCCCGGACCTTCTCCTCATCCAAGAGCCGGCTCCCGTGCAGACGCGAACCTCCGCAATTCCAGGGCGCCTCTGTCGCGAATGAGTCTGCGCTTGAACCTGACCGAGCTGCCGCACGTCTCCTCGCAGACGCTGCGCGCGTCGGGCGTCTACCTGAGCGGCGCGCTCTACAGCGTGGCCTTCTACCTCATGCTGGACTCCGCCCTCTGGAGCGCGCACGTCAACGAGTCGACGCTGCACATCGGCTTCGTGGACTGGACCCCGCTGCTGCTGAGCTCGCTCGGCATGGCCGTGATCAACCTCGTCGAGAAGAGCCGGCTCAATGGCGGCGCGGCGTTCGGCGCGGAGTACGGCGGCGCCAACGACACCTGGCAGGCGAAGATCGTGCTCTTCATGGGCTTCGCGTTCCTCTCGGGCGGGCTCGCGGGCTCCGTCGTCATCCTCGGCCTGCGCTACCTCTTCCACCACCACGGCTTCCCGCAGCTGCTCATGGGCCTCGAGAACGTCGGCTCCGCGCTCTGCGTCATGATCAGCTGCATCATCCTCGTCATCGCCCAGAACGTCGAGGACGACTATAGCTACTCTCTACAGCTGTAATTCTTGTTTTCATATGTACGTGCGCCTCCGATGGCAGCCTGCGGGCGCCTCAACGGCGGGCCGCCGTGCGGGCAGGGGCGGTCTGACCTGCTGACGATACGAGTGCTAATCGGGAGTCACGCTCTTATCGCACGATGCACGGCCTGCGGCGGCCGGGCGAATTCAGTCCACGCCGCGATCGGAGACATTGCTCGGCCGGTGTTGGCCGCTGTTGTTATGTGCGCGTATATAGTATATCGCTAAGCGTTCAAAAGTAAAAGCTCCATGGCGCCGCATCGGCGCCCCACTGGCGCCGCAACGGTGTGCGCACCACTAAATAGCACCGCACAGCGCCCGTCCACCGCTCACGCCACTGCCATGTCGCGCGCGCACCGGGCCTGGTGCTTGCCCGAAACCGGCGCGGACTGTGTCAGACCGAGACCCCAGCAGTGAGCGTGTGTGTGGGGGGAGGTGGCCGGCCCTGCAGCCACACTGCAGTCATACTGCAGCGCCTAATCTGGGAACGGTGTGCTCCCCTAATCACGCAGGGATATGACGTATTCGCGCTGCCGACGCCCTCGGTCCCTCGAAAGATTTAAAAAAACAAGGTAAGTGTCATAAATATAAATAAATGCCCGCTTCCGCGCGGGGGCAAGCAAAAGAATGCAGCAGCGCTAGAGGCGCTCAGCAGAGGTACGAGGCCATGCGGCGCAGCGGGTTCTTCTTGTTCTTGATGCGGTCCTCCTCGCGGGCGCGCTCCAGAGCCTCGTAGTCGATGATGCGCACGCCGGAGTCGAGGTCGAGGTCCTTGGCGGGGATGTACTTCGACGACTTCCAGAACCAGACCTTGTGCCCGATGCACAGCAGCGCGAACACGGGAATCGACAGGTCGCCCTGGAAGAAGACGCTGGGGTCGGGCTCGGCGCCGATGGGGAACAGGAAGACCCACACCTGCAGGCCGAACGTCGCGATGTTGATGAACGCGCCGAGGATCGAGCCGTAGATGCCGAGCGGCGACTTGTAGATCAGCTCCTTTGTCGAGCGGCCCTGCACCTTCAGCGCGTAGCGGAACCGCAGGTGGCAGATGCAGATGCTCGACCACGCAAACAGGTACGCCAGCTGGGCGAAGGCGTACAGCCAGTTGAACACGTCGTTGTACCGGTCGGACGCGCACACAAAGGCCAGCAGCGCGAACGTGAGGACGAACAGCATCGACCACAGCGGGCGGCCGCTGCGGTCGACGTAGCAGAAGCCCTTCCACGCCGCGCCCTTGATGGCCAGCGACGTGAACGTGCGCGAGGCGGCGTACGCGGCCGCGTTGGACACTCCGATCACGGAGCAGATGATCACGGCGTTGAAGATGGACGGCAGCGCCTTGACGCCGGTGTTGGAGATCGCCGCAATGAAGGGCGACCCCGAGCCCTCGTTCGAGTTGCCGAGCTTCGGGCTGTCCGAGGAGACCATGAGCGTGACGAGCAGGATGGCCACAATGAAGAACCAGGTGATGCGCCAGAACGCCTGCCTCACGGCCGACGGGATGGCCTTCAGCGGGTTCGCGGTCTCGGCGCTGGCAATGCCGCTCACCTCGGTGCCGCCGTACGCGAACGCGCACGAAACAAGCGCGGCAACGAATCCCTTGAACGAGTTCTTGAATGGGCTGGGCTCGTACCAGTAGTGCGCGCCCAGGTAGTGGTTCGTCGGCGGGCCTCCGCACACGTTGATGAGCGAGAACAGGATGAAGCCGAACATGGCGCAGACTTTGATTGCACCAACACAGAACTCGAGCTCACCGTAGATCCGCGAGCCGGACAGGTTGATGAACACGTCGAAAACATAGAGCAGGGCCACCCAGGCCACGGGGTTGACCGTGGCGGCTGCGGTGCCGTCGTACCGCCAATACTGTGTCAGTTTGGCGGCGGCAATCAATTCCAGGGGTACAACAACAAGCCAGCAGAACGCATACTGCCAGCCCACGGCGAAACCCCACGAGGGGTGCATGAACCGGGCGGGGATCTCGTAGAAGATGCTCACGGTAGGATACCTCATACTCAGCTCGCCCACGGCGCACATCACACAGATCAGGCCAACGCCCATGACGATGAAGCCAAGCAGCAGGCCGGCGGCTCCGGCGTTCTTCATGGAGTTGCCGCTGCCGATGAAGAGACCAGTTCCCACGCAACTCGACAGTGAGATCACGATCAAGTGACGGCGCGTGAGCTTCGGTTCGGTGCGGCTCAAATACATGGCCGCCTTGTCCTGAGGCGTCATGTGCTCGAACTTGTAGTCGTCTTCAGGCACTCTGTAGCTGTCTACCATGCGCTTGAAAATACCTTTCTTTTCGGTGGACGCTGTTGAAAACGACATATCATCGCTGTTCGGGTTCGAGATGACCTCGCCCATGATCGGGACGGGGTCCTTCTCCATCGGTTCTTTTGAGTACTCTGCCATTGTAAAATCGAATTTTGAGCGGATGAAGATGTTGAAATCCTTGGTTTCGCCCCCTTGGTGATCTAAGGGTACTGGGCTATTTCAAGGTGCCTTACTTGTGCCTTATCAAGGGAGGGGGAGATGGCAACCTCTTGAGTCACTGCTGGTCGACAGGTTCTATGAGCCTGCGCTGGAAAATAAGAATTCCAGTTCTCACGCAGGGGGGGGATCCTGTCTACCTTAAATATGAATTTACGTGAATAGGAATTTTCCCAATTATATCATCGTGCATAGGATCAGGAGCCGTCCCTATGCTGGGCAAGGGCATATGGCTCCAGCGCCTAGCCTGGCCACAGCCTAATGGGGTTTGCTGAGGCGAGGCCAGCGCTGCATGTATGCTTCGCCTCGCACGGCGCTAAACTTACAAAAGCAGCTGGAGGGGCGACTGTCGACAAAACTGCCAATGTGGAGCTGGTCGCAACGTTCGCGAACGTCTCCCAAAAATTGCGGGGGAACTCCACCCGCGCGGCCCAACAATGAAAGATGCAGGTGGCTGCCGCTGTTTCAAGGTAGGCGCGAACCCTCACACCTCGCTGCGAGGAGTGAGTGCAGCAGACCTGACAGCGGCTCTGGTGAGTGCTTAGCGAGACACGCCGTTGAATGCTCGTACGAGTGCATGAGAGTCATTGTCCACTAAATGTCTACATCCTCTTGTGCAATGCCACTTCCTTTTAGCTTTTACGGGCTCGAATAGTCTACTCGGCGGCATGTTGCCTTGGGAATCAGGCCCTGCGGGGCTCCCAGGCATCGCTGCCCCATCGATAAAGCTTACTCATCACCTCGAGGCCTTTCTCTTGCAAGAGTAGAAGACGCTCCGGGTAAGGACAGGCTACCTTACAACGACTCGGGATCTACAGTTTTATTCACGTGAAAAATAGCTCCAGGCGGGCTTTCAACGCGCGGAGGCGCAGAGCGCGGGAGGGGAGGGGCTCCAATCTAGCATTATCTTATCGGCAAGAAACCCTTATGCGCGCTGCGGCTAACCAAGCTCCAATGTTTTTTGGTTTTTTGAATTCCTTAGGCGCCGCCTCAGCCCGATTATGCACGCGGGTCTGCGATAGCGGCGTATTCGCGAGTATAGCCAATCGTTGAGCCGAGATTGCCTGAACTACTTGTCTCCATGTTAGACTAAATTATAGGACACGTGAGTTTTTAGTAGCGTCTAAATTGACAGAGTGTACTGGTCTACAGAACTGTTTTCTGTTATTATTTTTTGGTAAGCCTAGAATCCAGCCTTCCTCGCGCATTGCTCGAGAAAATAACGTGGGCACGCTCTCAGGAGAGTGATGGCTTGGATAGGTCAAATTGCTTACCCTGAGCTGCAGGCTTCCAGGCAACTGATAAGATCGACTTCCGCGTGGCTTTGCGACGAGGGCAATTCCGTGTTGAGACTTGCGAGCTGTGCGGCTAAACCAATTGGCTTCCGGAATAATCCAAAGCGCGCTTCGCGAGCGCTAGCGGTTAAGCCCCTCCGCTGACTCACTCTGTTGTTGGAAGACCAAGCATGGCAATAGGAGGAAGCGAGTTCTGGATGTGTAGACGTGAAGAGCCTTGCGCGGCACGAAAGTTGCTATGTTGCTGTTGAATGCACCTGCTGTCACCCCTTACTCGGGGTTCGAGGCGAGGAACGTGGCGAGGAACGTGTTATGTAGTATCCTCTCAACTTGTAAAAGCTGTCGTCGATGAAGGAGGCCAGGAACTTAGCACACGCGACGACATTGCCTTTCTAAAATGGCTTGCTGCGCTTGTGGTCGTCATCAGCAAACACACGAGTCTCCTCTGTTACGAGCCACGCGGAACGTATGCAAAAGACACCGAGGCTTATGAAGTAAATACGAGTTTTACTCGCTGCAAGAAGACTTAGCGTATTGGATGGTGCATTAGTCTTGCCGTGGCATTTATGGGAGTTACAAGTAGCATAGTCTCCCATAAACCTCTAGAGTCGCATGATGTAGCATCCGCACTCAGTTTAATTCTCTTCTGCGAAGGGATGCGCGTGCGAAGATGACCACAGCAGCTCCGTGGCAGGTTCAGATACGCACATTTGCGATCATCTCGGCAGTGCACTACCGTGGTGGCGGGGCCGACGCAAGAACGCAGTCTCTTTACACGCTGGCTTCCGTCTAATGAATGGTAGCGCCGCAACACGGTGCAGATCAGCGGCAGCGACGTACCTACCACCGGGTCCTACCATGCTGAAGCGAGACGTCGCGGTGATTTCCTTCTCTACGAAGCCGGTGAGATCACCCGAGGAGCAATAATGGGGTTCAATCGATACGGCTTTTGTCTTCTCGGAACGCCGCCGAGGCGTGCTCTCACACCTCAGCAGCCATTCTAGAATGTTGGTGATGGCCGAGGAGGGGGCAGCGGCGACTTACCCGCTAACGCTGGTATCAGTACCCGTAAGGGCCGTTGTGGAGGGGTGCTACAGGGACGCGCTCGCCGGAAACTTGTTGGGAGTGGTGAGCGGCCGACAGCTCGCATACCCTGATACCGAAACTGGATAACCCTTGCCTGAGCTGCAGGGAAGTCAGGCCCAATCGGCTTCCGAAGATGGCACATCTCCAGCATGATGAAAGGGGTCCGCATCCTGCTTCTAGGCGCAGCTCTTGCCTTGGGCGCACTAGTTGGAAACGGTGGTGCGGGCCTCGCGGCTCGGCCAGAGCCGGCGCAGCCCGGCGCGCGCGACGCGCCTCCCGCCAGCGAAAGCAGCTCGCCTGCCGCGGACGAGCTCCAGGAAGAAGGGGAAGCACGCGAGGCGCTCGCCAAGTTCTATGACTCCATGCTCGGCTCTTTAGCCGGCGAGCAGTATTGGTATGAGGAAGCGCATGTGAGGACTGAGCACCTGCCGCACTTCGACGGGTTTCGCCTAGCCGTGGAGGCGCTGGGCGACGAGGTCATGCGCGGCTTGCCCAGCGATGACATCGCTCGGATCGTGGAGACATGGCAGGAGCTCTACCGGAATGACCGCTTTGCGTTCACGTGGCGCACCGATCCGGGATTAGCCATGGAAAACTTCGCGCCACCCCCACCGCTGCGCGTCTCGCGTAAGGACGGGTTCACCATCCACACGCACGACGCGTTCCCGAACTATGAGCTGCGTGTCAAGGACCCCGGGCCGGAGTTCGGCCTCGACAGCGTGCAGCAGTACTCGGGCTACGTCGACGTGCTCGACGAGGACAAGCACTTCTTCTTCTGGCTGTGGGAGTCGCGCTCGGACCCCAAGAACGACGACGTCGTGCTGTGGCTCAATGGCGGGCCGGGCTGCTCGTCCGCCACGGGCGAGTTCTTCGAGCTCGGGCCCTCGTTCGTGACGACGAACCTCACCACCAAGCGCAACCCGCACGCGTGGAACAACAACGCGACGGTCATCTTCCTCGACCAGCCCGTAAACGTCGGTTACTCGTACAGCTCAAAGCGCGTCTCGCGGACCACGGCGGCGGCCGAGGACGTCTACGCCTTCTTGGAGGTGCTCTTCGACGCGCTGCCCCAGTACGCGAACAAGCCCTTCCACATCGCGGGCGAGAGTTACGCGGGGAAGTACCTGCCGGCCATCGGCGCGGCCATCCTGAGCCACGAGGACCGCACCTTCAACCTAAGCTCGGTGCTGATTGGCAACCCAATCACTGACCCGGCAATCCAGGCGTTCAGCAGCGTGGCCATGGCCTGCGGCGACGGCGGGTACCCGGCCGTGCTCGAGGACGAGACGTGCCAGAAGCTCTACGAAAAGGTTCCTAAGTGCGAGAACTTGCTGAACCTCTGCTACAACAGTGACTACAACAAGCTAGTGTGTGGCGCTGCCGAGGTGTACTGCGGACAGCTCGCAGCGCCGTACCTCAAGACCGGCCGCAACCCGTACGACATCAGCGACGTCTGCAACGACCAGTGCTACCCGGAGATCCAGAGCATCGAGGAGTTCATGCGCAAGCCCGAGGTGATCGAAGCGGTTGGCTCGGACGTCGACGACTTCGTGGGGTGCGACACCCGCGTTGGGAGCGACTTCGCCCTTGGGCTCGACGGGTCCCGCAACGAGGGCCCCAATGTGCTGGCGCTTCTGGATGCCGAGGTCGACGTTCTGTTCTACGACGGCGCCCTTGACTGGATCTGCTCGTGGCCGGGCGTCTACCGCCTCGTTGAGCGCTTGCGCTACAAACAGCACGCCGAGTTCACGGGCAAGCCCGTGAACGTTTGGGAGGTGGACGGCGAGCCTGCCGGCGAGACAAAGTCTGCTGGTCACCTCTCGTGGATGAAGGTCTACGGCGCGGGCCACATGGTTCCCCACGACCGCGGCAAACAGGCTGCCGCCATGTTCACGCAGTGGATCAAGGCGCGCAAGTTCACTGGAAAAAAGAAGCCCAGGGAGCACTGCATCCAACGCATGACCTACGCGAAGGCGATGGAGGGCCTGGGAGTGCTCAGGACAGCGGGTGCCGGCTGGCTGCTTGGCCAAATGCTTGGCGAACTCATCATGTGGTTCTTCTTGCGGGCTCTGGTAAAGAAATACCTGCCCACGCGTCGAGCCGTAGCGCAGTCGGGAGGCAGCTCAGATTCGCCTGAAGACCACCAGGTCGATAAGTACGAGAAGAAAGACATGAATGTTTAAGGTTTCCTGGAACGCGCCAGAAAAACCATTGAGAAGCTCTGTCCTGAGCCGCGTCATGGCTCAGCTCGAAGCGATGAAGCCAGCACGTTCGAAGATCGCTCCGCCCTTGGTGATCTGAACAATGAGTTTTGAGACGCGGGGCGCCCCAAAAGTTAGCCTGGCTACATGACGACGCGTTATGCGAGACCGATTGATTTTACCTTCCCAATAGTGCGACTGCCCAGAGCCTGAGTCTTTGAGACCGAACAGTAGCTGTCGAAGTCGAGATATAGTCACTCAAAATATCATTGGGTGGGTGCAGGAGGTAGGCCGCATTGCCCTGGTAGGCGAGACCAGCAGGCGTCATGCTGGCCAGCCGCATCAGTGTCAGGCGAGTAGGCCTGCCGTTTTGGCATGCAGACACCAGCAGTCTGGAACGGCGTGCGAACACGCCGGCTATGACATTTGTGCCCGGCTAGAGGCGCGCGCCATATAGATAATAAGGCAGAATAGAAACGTAAGTCACAATTGGGATCAATATAAATAGTTTTGGGTGGCGATGGGCGCCAAGTATGTACAGAAGAAGCCAAGGCCGGCGCGCCGTCAGAGGCCGTCGATCTTGGCAGGGGGCTGCGTGTTCTTGCCGTGGTGCTCGTAGCAGTTTGGGCACTCGCACGAGTCGCCGCACTGGCACTGCCCAGGCAGCACGCACTGGGCCGCGAAGCTGAAGTCGCTGCTTCCCGGCTCCGCAGCCCAGATCTGCGAGGCCTCTTCCATGCTGAGGCCAAGCTCGTTCAGGATATTCGTTTGACGGTTTTCGCTGTCGTTCTGAAACTGCATGGGCCCGATGACCAGCGGAGCGTCGAACAAGGGGCTGAGCTCGTGTGGCTGGTCCAAGTCGGTCTGCGCGGGCTGTGCATAGGACATCGCGGAGAACGTGTGTGGCGAGAGGTTGTCAGGGGGCGTCGACTCAGAAGACGTCGTGGGCTGGTGCTGGAAGAAGCTCGGCTTGTCCTCGAGGTCGAGGTCCACGGGCTGGCCCGCGTGGACGTCCTCAGAGTGCAGAAGGTGTTCCTGCGCGCGCAGGCGGTGGTCAGGGGCCATGTGCGAGTGCATCGACTGCAGGTCAGGCGGCAGGTCCGGAGGCAGGTCCGGCGCGGTGTGGCCGTTCATGAGAGGGGGTTGTTCGTCTGCAGCCCTCAGTGCATCGTTTGGCGGATGCGGATGCGATTGCGGATGCGATTGCGGATGCGATTGCGGATGCTGGTGCGGATGCGGGTGCGTGTGCGTGTGCGGGTGCGGGTGCGGGTGCTGGTGCGGGTGCTGGTGGCCATGGTGTGCGGCGTGGCCGTTCAGCGCGCTGTGCCGCCCATCTATGCCGTTGAGACGCGCCAGGTCGCTGAGCTCGCCCTTGGCGTGGCCGTTGATGCTTCCTCGCGCGGTCGCACCGTCGCGCACGCGCTCCTGCGGGTATGGCTGGTGCCCGTTTGCCTGCCCTTCTGCGAGCCGGTTCAGCTGGTCGTAGCTGGAGTATGCGGAGTGGTGGTGGGGCGACGGCGCCGCGCTTGAGTGGAAGCAGCACCTCGCCCGCTCGCCGCCAGCCTCGCTCCGGACCTCATGCTTGATGTCGCCGAGGGGTCGGGAGTCCTCGGGTCTCGGCAGATCCAGCGCGGGCCGCGGCTCCTTCCGATATAGGTTCTCGCTGACGCGCACAAACACGTACTTCTCGGTGAGGACCACGTCCTCGTCCTCCGCGTCCTCAGGCTCGGTGAGCTTGAGACCGCCCTCGGCGGCTCCCACGTCCGGCACCTTCACGAGCTTGAAATCGGTCTCCATGTTGGTCGAATGCGACGGGCAGCTCTCCTTCGCGACGAGCGCAAAGCGCCGCTGGGGCTCCGCCTGCGACTTCCGGCCCGGCCGCCGGACCTGCAGGAGGATGCGGTCCTTGTGCTCGCACGCGCTCGAGCGGTGTCCCCTTATGCAACTCAAACATGCATATTTTCGATTTCCGAAGACTACCATTCAACCAGGATCATGTATGCAAATTGAAAAATGCCAGGTGCAACGCCTTCGCCGTGTCCAGCTCCTCCACTAGCTGCTTAAACAAATATGGCTAGTGTTTCCGCCCAAGGTCACGCGGCCGCGCTAAACAGCTCAAACGTGCTCTCTGGGGGTGCTTAAAACAGACGCCTGGCTTTCGGCGCCGCCGTGCAACCAGAAAAAAAGCCTGCTTTCCTGAGGCGGAGCCCAATGCGCCCTTTTTGAAACTCTGAATTTGCGTCGCCGGCAAACACAGGCGATCCTCGCTGAGGGGGGCACAGAGAAGCTGCACAACTGTCAATCACGGTGCGGCACATGCACAGGCTCAGGCATTAGACCTGTCAGGGTAAGGCCGACCCAAGCTGGCGTCCGCTCCCCCATGCGTCCATCGACGAGATTGAAGGGAATATACTTCCAGGCCTGGCGGTAGGGGTACAACGTGCCGTCGCGCTGAACCGCCGGCCGGGACTAGCTAGGCCCGCTGGGTCCGCTGGGCGAGGGCGAGTAAGTACCGCCTTCCTGCCCCCCCTACCCCCACTCCACGCCTTACGCTCACGTCTACTGCAAGTGCGTGCCTTCCTCACTCTACTGTACCCGGCCCCGACCTTCCTCCCTTCAGCGTGCGTGCATCAAGGTGCCAGGTCACGCCTTGGGAGTTTCGTCGCATAGATCTAGTAGTTCCTTAGGGAAAAATATCATCGCACAGTCAGGGCACCCGGCCACACGCAGTGCGGTAGTAATCCCCAGAAGTGCTGCTGTGGCATTGTAAGCACAAGTGGTAGCACCACATATACACACCAGCCTTTGCCTCGGTTCTGCACAGAGAGCGCCGCTGTTCAGATGGTGAAAAAGAGACCTTCGACCGCCGTTAAGCGGCTCATGACGGAGTACCGCGCTCTCATCAAGGACCCGCCGGAGGGCATCAGCGCGGGCCCCATTTCCGAGGACAACTTCCTGGAATGGGAGTGCCTCATAGCCGGCCCGCCAGACACCATCTACGAGGGTGGCGTGTTCCCGGCCGCGCTGTCGTTTCCCGAGGACTACCCGCTGAACCCGCCCAAAATGATCTTCCAGCCGCCCATCTTCCACCCGAACGTCTATCCGAACGGCGAGGTCTGCATATCCATTCTGCACGCCCCCGGCGACGACCCAAACATGTACGAGACGGCGGCCGAGAGGTGGTCGCCCATCCAGAGCGTGGAGAAAATCCTGCTCAGCGTCATGAGCATGCTTTCCGAGCCAAACCCCGAGAGCGGGGCCAACATCGACGCCTGCAAGCTGTGGCGCGACAACCGCGAGGCGTACATCGATAGAGTGCGCCGCGAGATACGCGCGTCGCTCGGTCTATAATAAGCTAATAAATATCAGGCTAGCGCTAGCTACTCCCTATGTTGCGCATCGCGCGAAGCCCGCGTGCCGCTCTGGCGCGGCGCGACGACGGCGGCAGCGAACGGCGCTGCGCCGCGCAGTTCTGCCGGCGACTGTGCTCGACCCAAGAGCCGCTCGCAGCGCCCCTTCTGCGTCATCGCGGTAAACGGCGTGACTAGAGTCTGGTCTGCGTATCAATGCGCGGCCTCACCCGTGGCTTGACCATTAGTGCAGACACTAAGCCCAGCTAGCAGCGTGCCGTTCCTCGCAATGGCATGCTTCCGGGCCACCTTACTGATCCGTCTGCTCGCTCTGCTGCTCCTCCTCCTCCTCGACGGCCTCTTCTTCCAGGTTCGCCACTGAGTACAGATAGTTTGCGACCTCGTCCTGGCCGGCGCTCTCCGCCTGGTAGCACGAGTCGATCCCGGCGAGGTTCTTCAGCAGCGGGTCGCCGCCGGCCTCGAACAGCAGCCGCACCGCCTCGAGCGAGCCCACCAGGGCCGCCCAGTGCATGGGCGAGTTGCCGCTGTCGTTCACGGCGTTCACGGCCTCCTTCCGCCGCTCCTCGGGGAGGTGCTCCACAATGTATTTGAGCAGCTCGAAGTGGCCGTTTGCAGCCGCCATGTGTAAGGGCGTGGCCTGCGTGAACTCGTCGCGCGCCGCCAGGTAGTCGCCGACGCCGCTCGGCGTCGCGAACAGGGCCTGGAACGGCTCCAGCTCCCCCGCGCGAGCAAAGTCGAGAAGGGTGTTCTCCTCGTCGGCCATCACTGCGTTGCGGACAACAGGCGGGTCTGAAATCGCTGGCGCTTGGGAAAAAAAAAGTGCAGGTCGGGATGCGCACCGTGCCCACTCCGCGTTAGGGTACCTTCTCGAGACAGTGCCAGAGCTCTGCCCTGCGCGTGCTCCATGGACGAGGCCAGAGCGTGGCTGGAACGCGCCTCGGCGCTCGCGGCGGGCTCGGTGGCCTATGCGAAGCTGGGCCCTGAGGACGAGATCGCGGGCCGCGCCATTGGCTTCCTGGAAAGCGCCCAGCGGGAGCTGGCGCTCGAGGCCAGCCCCACGAGCGACGAAGCCATGGTCGTCTCCGTCGACGACGTCAAGGCGATTTCGGCGCTGGTCCGGCTGGTCGCGGTTTTCGGCGTCTATCGTAACGTCCCGGACGCCCATTTCGTGCCACTGCAGCCGCGCCTGCCCGCGGGCTGGCCCCTTCCCAACAAGCATCTCGAGGGCGACGCGAAGGCTCGGACTGGGGAGCTCGGCTCCCGCGCGGCGGCACTCCTGAAGTCAGGCGGCGACGTTTCTCAGGTGGTGCTTATGTCGGCCCACTTTGTAGACATCCTCGTCCTGACTCTAAATTCTGAAAAACAGTTCCAAGGTGTGACCGCGCTAATTCCCACGCCTTACCTATATAGACTGCTCGTCCAGCTGAGGTCCGTGACGAGCCCCGCGGACCGGGTATCCAGCCTGCTCAACTCGATGATTCTCGTTAGAGACAATGCCGTATTCTCTATGCTGCAGCTGCTCACCGAATCGCCGAGTGAAGACCTCGACGTAACCGACGTTGACAAGGCAGTGCTCATTTTTTCTGCTATCCCACAGGGAATTCCGGCGAAAGCGTACATAGAGGCCTTCGGTAAGCAGCTCTTCGCTATACTTCGCTCAAAAGTACCCACTCCTACAGAGAACAAAATCCTGCACAGCACCATTCTGCTCGTGAGGAAGCTGGATGACTTCCAGCCGAAGCTCTTAGGAAGACTGCGGGACCTCGTCGTGGAGCCGTTCAAGTCGCCTGAGGGCAGCTTCGCGAACAGCGCGGGCGCGCTGCTCAATCTGCTCAGAGGAATCACGGACCGGTGCTCTTTTATCGATAACACGCTGCAGCAGACTGCAGTCAGTCTTTGGCTGCTGCACTGCGGTATCAGAGCCAAAAGCATCGTGGACCCCGACGTGCTCTACCTCCTCACCCAACTATTGAGCTATGGTCCTCATGCTGTTGCAAATATAGTGACAAGCTTACTTGTACAAGCACTTCCAGGCAACTTACAATGGACCTATGACTCCTGCAAAGCCAGAGAGGCTGAATCAGGCAAGCCGATCTCTGATCAGTACGTGTCTGTCCACATGCCCCATCTCGTCGAATCTATCGCTCCACTCAATAAAGGCGAAAGCATTATGAAGCTCCTTGCAGCAAGACTGGACATTCTCGTTGAGGTTCTGAGGCAACTCGACAGTTCTGCCATCACCAAAGCCCTTATCTCTCTGATGAAGCTCTATCCATCTGAAGTCGGAGAGTCGCGTGATGGGTCGATGCGAAAGCTCCTGCTTGCCAAGGCCATCGAGACACTCACGCAGGACGAAGTCATCAAGCGAAACCTGTTCGAAGAAACGGAACAAATCGTCGAGTTTGCCTTTTCGATCATCAGCGCTCGACGTAAGACGTCGGCTCTGGATGTTGATCGTGAGCGACTTGGAGTCAGCGAGTCTCCAAGAGATATCGCAGGTCTCAGCCTCAGCGATAGCGATGACGAAGACGAAGGAGACACGCCAGAGACCAGCGTTGCATCCGAAGATGATGACATCATTGAGCTAGCGCTGTCCTTGCTGGGTACCTTGCTGATGGAGACTTTAGCCGACGCGAAGAATGACGTAGTCACCAGCGCGCAATTGGAGTCGCTGAGGTCTTTGGCGTCGGATGAAACTGTCGCCAAAAGAGTACGTGCTAGAGCCCAGTTTTGCACAGAACTGCTGACCGGAGCCACGAGCTCCCCAGTCGAAGCCGACCTCAGTAGCGATGCTTCGATACTGTCTGTGGCTGAGGAGGCTCTGCGCGAGCCACTCGTGCCTTCAAGGGCTTATGGAATAAGTCTCATCTCCAAATTGGTGGATCGGAAAGGAATTGCTTCGCGAAAGGCCTTTGACATCTACATTGCAGAGCTAGGGGATGAGGACTCTTTCATCTACTTGAACACAATAAAGGCTATTCAGGGTCTGGCCAAAACATATGGCACTGCAGAGGTCATCGAACTACTGTTTCCGTACTTGCGCTCCGCACAGTCCACAATAGCAGTGGACACAACCTTGCGAGCAAGGGAAGCACTAATAAGACTTCTCACGCCCGGATCAGTCCATAACGTGAGTAGCAGACTCGTGGAGCTGTTTCTTGGCGATTTACGCGCCTCTGCTAAAGACACAGTAGATGTTCGCTTCCGTCTGTCGTCTGCCTCACTGATAGCCATTATATGCGCACAGTTTCCGTCATCAATTGCTCATCGGCTCCAGTACGAAATAGCTGATTGTGCACTCGGCATATTGAGGCACGAGAGGCAGGATGATGTGTTGCACCGGTCTGCCGTGGTGCTATGCCTTGAGGTCATGAATGCCACCAACGAAGGTCTGTTTACCAATGTTGGCTCAGGAACGCTCGAGTCAATTGCTTTAGAGGTTTGCGAGTACATGGAAAAGACCACTGATGAGACACTTAAGGACCTTTGCAAAGCGACCTTAGAGGCAGCTCAATAGTCTTTCGGTCTGGGCTTACATACCTGTTCAATTGACCGTTTTCTCGAATATGTGAGTTTGGCGGCTGTCTAACTTCTAAAGAGATTTATCAAGGGCTGTCTCAGTCGGCGCATGCTGCATGTATATGGTTGCAAATGTTACGTGATTTAGAGTAGTTAGATGAGGAGATAACCTAAGCCATACCAAGATGTCATAATTTGCCCTGCAGTGAAATTTCGCGTCCTGGGCGGATTATTCTTCTATCAGACCTATCGCTCGATAGTGTTCGATCTCATAAAGTGTGTAGCCCACGCGAAGAGTGGTCGAGCACCCAATAAATCACAGACTCTGATTGTGTATATAGACAAAGCTACCATAAAAAAATTCAAGCAACACCGAAAAGTATACTATTAAAGCATTGAGTATTGACTCATGACGCCGGCACTCCCCTCCCCACCTGCTGATTCCATTCGACGTCGGTTCCATAGTGTACAAACAAGCTGGGGTTCATCTGTACAAATCTACAACCCGTACCCTCGGCTTACGATGAGAGGGAACCTTCCAGAAACGTCAGATGAGAGCGCACGAAGAGTGGGGTATATTCATGCCTGAAAATACGAGTGATGTAGAGTTTGATTCGACAGTTTGCCATTTCAGTACATTTGTCGAAGCACAAACCCTATAAACTGAGACCCAGTTCAAGCGAACTAAGTTTAACGGCCGGTTTCTGCACGCGTGCGGAAGCTTCTAGAGATGGCTTACACATCATGTTTAACTCCGCTGCACCCAAACCTGAAAAAGTATATATACAGTACATATGCCACCAGAACTTCTGCTGGTCCACACATAGCTTTGGTCCTTCAACATGTCGCAAAGTGAGTCTTTTGAGTTTCAGGCTGAGATTTCTCAGTTGCTCAGCCTTATCATCAACACGGTTTACTCCAACAAGGAAATTTTCCTTCGTGAGTTGATCTCCAATGCATCTGATGCGTTGGACAAAATTCGCTACATCTCGCTGTCGGAGCCCAAGGCTCTCGAGTCTGAGCCCGAGTTGTTCATCCGAATTATCCCCCACAAGGAGCAGAAGGTCCTTGAGATCAGGGATTCTGGTGTCGGTATGACCAAGGTTGATCTCGTTAACAACCTTGGTACCATTGCTAAGTCTGGTACTAAGCAATTCCTGATGGACGCTCTCGCTGGAGGCGCCGATATGTCCATGATCGGCCAGTTCGGTGTCGGTTTCTACTCTCTCTTCCTCGTTGCCGACAACGTTCAGGTCATCACCAAGCACAATGAGGATGATCAATACATCTGGGAGTCCGAGGCAGGCGGAAAGTTCACCATTACCAAGGACACCGTCAACGAGCCTCTGGGCCGTGGTACCTTGATCCGCATGTTCCTGAAGGACGACCAGCTCGAGTATCTGGAGGAGAAGCGAATCAAGGAGGTTGTCCACAAGCACTCTGAGTTCGTCTCCTATCCCATTCAGCTGGCTGTGACTAAGGAGGTCGAGAAGGAGGTTCCTACCGAGGAGGAGGAAGAGAAGGTTGATGACGACAAGCAGCCTAAGATCGAGGAGGTCGATGAGGAGAAGGAGAAAGAGAAGAAGGAGCCCAAGAAGATCAAGGAGACGGTTACGGAAAACGAGGATCTCAACACCACGAAGCCTCTCTGGACTCGTCCTCCTAGCGAGGTCACCAAGGAGGAGTACGACGCTTTCTACAAGTCGATCTCCAACGACTGGGAGGACCCCCTTGCGGTCAAGCACTTCAGCGTTGAGGGTCAGCTCGAGTTTAAGGCTATCCTGTACATCCCCGCTCGTGCTCCATTCGACCTGTTTGAGGCCAAGAAGAAGCGCAACAACATTAAGCTGTACGTGCGCCGCGTCTTCATCACTGACGATGCCGAGGAGCTCATTCCTGAGTGGCTCTCGTTCGTCAAGGGTGTGGTGGACTCCGAGGAGCTGCCGCTGAACCTTTCGCGTGAGATGCTGCAGCAGAACAAGATTCTCAAGGTCATTCGCAAGAACATCGTCAAGCGTGTCATCGACATGTTCAATGAGATTTCGGAGGACCAGGAGCAGTTCAACAAGTTCTACCAGGCCTTTGGCAAGAACATCAAGCTCGGCATCCACGAGGACACGACCAACCGTGCGGCTCTTGCCAAGCTTCTCCGCTACCAGTCGACCAAGAGCGGTGAGGACACGACCTCGCTCACAGACTACGTCACGCGTATGTCTGAGCACCAGAAGAATATCTACTACATCACTGGTGAGAGCGTGAAGAGCGTTGAGAAGTCTCCGTTCTTGGACGCTCTGAAGGCCAAGAACTTCGAGGTGCTCTACCTAACTGACCCGATCGACGAGTACGCTGTGCAGCAGCTCAAGGAGTTCGAGGATCACAAGCTCGTTGACGTCACCAAGGACTACGAGCTCGAGGAGACTGAGGAGGAGAAGCAGCAGCGCGAGGAGGACAAGAAGGCCTTCGAGAAGCTCACTACCGCCATCAAGGAGATTCTTGGTGACCAGGTCGAGAAGGTTGTTGTTGGCGACAAGCTTGGTGCTGACGCCCCCGCCGCGATCCGCACCGGCCAGTTCGGCTGGAGCGCTAACATGGAGCGTATCATGAAGGCGCAGGCTCTGCGCGACAGCAGCATGTCTCAGTACATGGCTTCGAAGAAGATTCTGGAGATCTCGCCGCGCTCCAGTATCATCAAGGAGCTCAAGAACAAGGTTGAGGCCGATGGTGCTGAGGACCGCACTGTCAAGGACCTTACCACCTTGCTTTACGAGACTGCCCTCCTTGTCTCGGGATTCTCGCTGGACGACCCGAGCTCTTTCGCCACGCGCATTAATCGCCTCGTTTCGCTCGGTCTCAACATTGACGAGACTGAGGTCAGCAGCGAGGCCCCGGCCGCTGAGGCCGCCGCCACGGAAACTCCTGGTGAATCCGTCATGGAGGAGGTCGACTAGACTCATTAATGCCCATAGTATCTATATAAGCTATTCAACCATAATTTCAAGCCGAGAGCGGTCATCTATTCTACCATTCTTTCATTCATTGATCCAAAATAGCTTAGAGACTACAGCTCGTGTTACTTCAGTGTACATGTGAGTGCCCCGCTTGATTCAATGCTCACCAGGAGTTATCGAATCGGGCGAGCTCAGCTTCTTGTCTTATGAGCTCTTTCTGAACACCTCTCCGCATGAAGAAGATCGGACAGTCGTCAGAAGCACAGATAACGTCGTGCAGGAAGCTATGTTGACAGCTTTGGCATTCCGTCCACAGTTTGGCAAACCGCGTTTGAAGCTCGTTGACCTCTTCGACTTCCCTCATGTAGAGGTCCGGCACCTTGTGGAGACAGTTCTGGCACACGGCGCCGTTCTTGTAAGGCCCAGTGAGGGGCCGCCTGCAGCCCTTACACAACGCGGTTTTTACTGTGAACTTGGCAAGAGCGCTCGTCCCAGGCGTAGCCTTGATGCGTTTGCGAGTATGTTCTCCAGTCAGCAACGAATGAGCCTTTTCGCCAAGTATGGGCTCGAATATTCGAAGCAAAGGCTTGCTGAGCTGATTCTCGAGATAGTAGCTCGTATCAATGGGCAGATTGTTCTCGAGAACATACACAGGATCCTCGCTCTTTTGGTAGTTTCGATCGGAGGTTTTGCCCTGAGTGATAACGTACGGCACTCGGTCGCCTAGCTGGGGTGCGCTTCCGGCGTCGCGCTGTCTCATACGCTCCGCAAGCTCACTGTGGGCTTGTTTGCCGGCATAGTCTGCACGTGAAAGTTGTTTCGAGATGATCAGCAAGCTGAGGTCCACTTTGTTCTGGAGAAGATCTGCAATTGTGCCCTTGACGAACTTCTCTGCCGCAGCGACATCCCGATCGATGAGAATGCGGTCCAGCACAGTTTCGATGACGTTTTGGACCAGCTGGCAGTTGTCTCTTCGCACTGTTTCGATTCCCTTGGTGTCCATCTTGTCATACTTCGTTGGGTTCGTCCAGTACAAGCCGGCGTAGCGTTTCTTGTTGATAAGGAGATAAGGGAAATAGACCTTCTCGAACTCCAACTTGATGGGGTCTAAGAACGTTTTGGAGACAAAACTGGCGGCTTCGTTGCCAAGCTTCATGGCCTCTTCGAGCGTGCTGACTCCGAACTTCACCATGACCGAATCTGTGTCGCCGTAGATGACGACGCTGTCGTGAGGATAGCCGTTTGCCTGGGTGTAATGCTTCTCGACCAGATCTTTCGTGGCCTCAATCATTTGTCGGCCGTAGCTTGTGACCGAAGACGAGATTGCCAGGCATGGCAGCTTCCCCACCGTGGCGCCTGTGAATCCGTAGACCGAGTTGGCGCTGATTTTGAGAGCCAGCTGGCGTCCATCCAGCACGGCTCTCCGGAAAGGGTCGGTCTCTCTTTTGAGATCCGCCTTCGCGCGTTTTCTTGCAGTGAGCAGCTCGTTCAGAATGACGGGAAGAAGGCCATGTCTCTTGTGCTGCTTCACGAACATATCGCCGTTTGGCGTCACGATGTAGTCAACGTCTTTTTCGAGCTTCAGATCGTCGGCTTGTTTCTGGGACAGCAGAGTCGTGTAGCACAGATTGTGGGCCATCATGATACTCGGGTACAGACTGCTGAAATCGAGGGTCGCGATCGGCTTGTCGTAAAAGCCGCGCTTGGGCTCGATGACCGTTGCGCCCTCGTACTGCTCGTCGCTGCTTCCCTCCTGCCGCATGTTTGGGATGACCATATCGACCTGGCGGGCCTTGCGGAAGAGCTGCGAGACGACCTTGATCTGTTGGCCACGAGATAGGAGGTAACCCAGTGGCACTCCAGTAACGCGCGCCATCTCAGTCATGTTCACGAAGGCCATCAGTTTGTCGAGGAGCCTCAGCGGAAGATACGCATCCTTTAGGCAGTACACTGCCAGCCGGTACCGAGAGTCGGCGTCACCGTTCTGGAGCTCGGAGATGATTGAGTGGTGGACGTCCTCCTTCTGTTCGCCGAGGAACTTGGCGCTCACCGAGTTCAGGGTGTACGAGCGCAGCTTGTGCTCGCGCCGTATGTACTGGAGCATGTCGATCTGCAGGCGGCCCTCGGTATTCATGACCTTCGATTCAGAGGTGCCGTAGGCTTTGGAGGAGAACGTTGCGGAGCTCAGAACCTGCTGAACATGCTTCAGTCGTCCAAAGTACGCAAATTGCTTCTGAATACCGAGCTTGACGGCGCGGTCGATCAAGTAAGGGAAGTCGAAGTTGGTGGTGTTGTATCCTATCATCACATCCGGATCGACCGCGTTGACGAACCGGGACCAGTGCAGAAGCAGCTGCTCCTCGGTCTCGTGCTCGAAGACCTGCGACCCCACGATCGGAGAGCAGGTGCCGAGCGTGAACACTGTGCGCACGAAGGGCCGCGCCGCGCCCTGTATCTGAACGACGCAAGCGATTTGGATGACCGGGTCGATGTTCGGGTCCGGAAAGATCCCCTTGCGGCCCGAGCACTCGATGTCGAAGCTCATGATACGCAGTGGCGCGGACTTGAGCCACTCGCCCTCGACCTCGTGGGGCACGATGTCGTGGTAGTCGATGGAGACCTCGATCTGACATTTGGACTCGCGCTTCGACGGCGGGACGACCGCGAACTTGTTTTTGGGCAGTGTCAGCCAGGACATGCCCACGATGCCGCAGTCGACGGTACATCGTAGCGAGTAGGCGATATTATCGTAGGTCTGGTTGCCGAAGCGGAAGTCACCCACGACGACGCCTGTCTCGGCGTTCTCAAAGTACGAGCGGATGCGTGAGACCTGTCGCGGGTCCGAGCAGACGAGTTTGAGGAAGGGCACCTTGCTGTCGCCGTAGTAGCCCCACAGGCTCTGCTTCATTTCGATCTCGATGCGTTCCAGCCCACTGAGCCGCATGTCGTCGAGATGCTTGGCGAGCAGAGGCACGTCCCTCTCGGTGAACTTGAAGGGCGCGGCGATGTAGAAGTAGTGGCGGAAGTTCAGGATGTCGCACATCACCGAGTTGCCGTCGTCTGTGACGCCGAAAAGACGCACAATAGCCGTGTTCTCATGCGCGGCGCGGCTCTCTTCAGCATCAATCTGCTGGAAGACAATGTCGTGCGCCTCCCACTTTGGCGGCAGAGGCGGTCGCTCCCACCTCGAGTCTCCGACGGTGCCCTTCTGAATAGGCTCTTGGCGCAGCGCGTTCTGGTCCTCGAGCAGGCTATCGGCGAAAGAGCGAATTTTTTTTGTTTGCGACGAGGACTCCGAGTCCTCCAAGGAGCGTTTCGCCATAGGAAGACCGGCGGCCGCGACAGGTGCGACGGCGGTCATACTTTTTGTGGGAAAGTTGTAGGCGCGACGCGTCGCTAATTGAAAGCGGCCTCGAGCGCGTGCGAATATAGTAGGGAGGGTGAAGGGTGAGGAGCGCGGTTAGGGCGCTGGCCTCACAGTCGTGCGCGCCCAGCTCAGCGTCTCGCGAAGGCAGCAGGCGTATTAGACCGCCTAGAACAACCGTAGCCGCCTGCACACTAAGTAATTATCTTAAACTGAGCTATATCTGACGCCACTCAAATCTAGATGAGTGTTTGCACAAGGCTGCGCTCCAAGCCGAAGAGCAAGCACTGACGCGCCACGCGATTTGCAGCTCTCAACTATGATACCAATTGAGAGCAATGGGGCGTGTGCAGCTTCCAGAATCCATCTGAATGCGTCTGCCTTTTTCAAGGCACTTCCCAAGCTCAGCGGCGAAGTACCTGGCGCGACGCAGTTAAACCGCCGCTCTTGCCTTTATCCCCCCCCCCCCCCCCCTCCCACGTGAACATTGGCCTTTCGCCGGCGCAGAGCAGGGTTTGGAAGGAGGATCGGTATCATCGAGAAACGACTTTAGTGCACGCTGTTCAATATAGACGAGAAGGAGAGGCCAGACAGAGCTCAGGACCGTGGCCGCGATTCCGCAGTATGAGCGCGGAGTATACGAAGGAGCAGGTCGTTGCTGTGCAACGAGTCATGAAGCTCAAGTCGGATGCCTACTACGAGATCCTGGTGCTGGAGAAGACGTGTTCCGGGGCCGAGGTCAAGAAGGCGTACCGCCGCCAGGCGCTCGTGATGCATCCCGACAAGAACAAGGCGCCCAATGCCGACGAGGCGTTCAAGCGGGTCTCCAAGGCGTTCCAGGTGCTGAGCGACGAGGCGAAACGCCGGATCTTCGACCAGACCGGGTGCGACCCCGACTCGCGGGGCAATATCGGCGCAGGACCAGCTGGCTTTGGTGCTGCGCGTAACCCGTTCGGCCCGCGCGCGCGGTACCACGCGCACCCTGCGGACGACCTGTTTTCGCAGTTCTTCGGGGGCCCCGCGATGGGCGGCCCGCAGTTCCAGTTCCAGTTTGGCGGCGGCGGCGGCGACCCCAACGACATCTTCAGCCAGCTGTTCGGCGAGTCGCTGTTCGGCGGCGCGCCGCGGCGGGCCCAGGCGCGGGGCCGGCAGCGCCAGGCGCCCGGCGAGCAGGGCGCGAAGCCCGCCTCGAAGGTCAGCACGTACCTGAATCTGCTGCTGATTGTGGGCGTGCTCGTGGTGCCGACGCTGCTGGGCTGGCTGTTCGACGCGGGCGGCGCGTCGACCCCGGGCTTCCTGTTTGAGGCGCGCACGCCGTACACGGAGCAGCGGCACACGCCGAAATACAACGTGCCCTTCTACACGAACCCAAAAGACACGGTCGGGCTGAGCAGCCAGAAGCTGCGCAGCCTCGACCGCGTGGCGGAGAACCAATTTGTGTCCATGACGCGGGCGGCATGCAACACCGAGTATCTGCACCAGCAGCAACAGATGCAGGACGCAGTGGGCTGGTTCTCCACTGACCAAGCGAGCTACGAGGCGGCGCGACGGATGCCGCTGCCCCACTGCGACGTCCTCAAAAACCTGGGGATCCGCCTCCGGGAATGATGCGAGGCACCGCTACGCGTGTATATACCTACTTCCGCTATACATTTATTCTCTCTATACCCAGCTACTGCGAGACCGCGCGCTGTGCGCGGCGCGCGGAGGTGGGCATGCTGGAGAAGGCCGCCCACTATTTTAAGGCTGTGCGTCGACTAAGTACGCTAAACTGTGTCACAGTTCGGCTGCGCCGTCTAGCCACGCCATTTAACCACGCCGTTTTGGTCGCGCCATGTGGTCACCATTGGCGGCCTCGCCGAGCTGCAGCCGCATTATGGAACCTCGCCAGCGAGCGCTGCAGCACGGTTCCGCTAAGTATGCACCTCCGCTGCAAGCGTAGTCCAACGGTCCAGGGTAGGGACCCCGTGTCACAGCCGCTGGGACCGCTGGGAGGTGGGGAGTGCCCTCCACGGATGACTCTATTGGGACCCGCGCGGCACACTCGTCAAGTCAACCTCACCCAACCTGTTCTCTGCAATGGCTCAAAAGGTACTTCTTCTCGGCTCTGGATTCGTCGCGCAGCCCACGGTGGACGTGCTCAGCGCGGACCCCAACATTGAGGTCACCGTGGCCTGCCGCACCCTGGAGAAGGCGCAGCGCCTCGCCGGCAAGGCCGCGAAGGCGACGACCGTCGACGTCGAGAACAAGGAGCAGCTCGACGAGGCCGTGGCCGCGCACGACCTCGTGATCTCGCTGATCCCGTACACCTACCACGCGCAGGTGATCGAGAGCGCGATCCGCAACAAGAAGCACGTCGTGACGACGAGCTACATCTCGCCGGCGATCCAGGCGCTCGAGCAGAAGGTCAAGGACGCGGGCATCATCGTGATGAACGAGATCGGGCTCGACCCGGGGCTCGACCACCTCTACGCCGTCAAGACGATCGACGACGTGCACTCCAAGGGCGGCAAGATCAACTCGTTCCTCTCCTACTGCGGCGGCCTGCCCGCGGCCGAGGACTCGAACAACCCGCTCGGCTACAAGTTCTCCTGGTCCTCCCGGGGCGTGCTGCTCGCGCTGCGCAACGCCGCGCGCTTCTACCAGGGCGGCAAGGTCGTCGACGTGTCCGGCCCCGAGCTCATGAAGACGGCGAAGCCGTACTTCATCTACCCGGGCTACGCCTTCGTCTGCTACCCGAACCGTGACTCGACGCCGTACCGCGAGCGCTACGGCATCCCCGAGGCGCAGGACGTCATCCGCGGCACGCTGCGCTACCAGGGCTTCCCCGAGTTCGTCAAGGTGCTCGTCGACCTCGGCTTCCTCGACGACACGCCGCAGGACTTCCTCAAGTCCGCGCTCCCCTGGAACGAGGCGCTCGCCAAGATCGTCGGCGCGAAGTCCACCTCGCAGGCGGACCTCGTCGCCGCCATCAACGCGAAGGCGCCGTCGCTCAAGGCCAGCACCGACGCCGACCTCGAGCAGCGCATCCTCGGCGGCATCGAGTGGCTCGGCCTCTTCTCCAGCGCGCCCACCACGCCGCGCGGCAACCCGCTCGACACGCTCTGCGCCACGCTCGAGGACAAGATGCAGTTCGAGCAGGGCGAGCGCGACCTCGTCATGCTGCAGCACAAGTTCGGCATCGAGTGGGCCGACGGCCGCAAGGAGATCCGCACGTCGACGCTCTGCCTCAACGGCGACCCCACGGGCCAGCCGGGTGGCTACTCCGCCATGGCGCGCACCGTCGGCGTGCCCTGCGCCGTCGCCGTCAAGCAGGTCCTCCGCGGCCAGTTCAAGCAGCCGGGCGTCTACGCGCCGGTCACAAAGGAGATCGCCTACCCGCTGCTTGAGGAGCTCAAGAAAGAGCACGGCATCGAGCTCACGGAGGCCTCGCAGGTCGCCTAGCGCGTTTCTCATACATAGCTCATAGACTTACTTTTTCCCCAGTGTCTCTTTCTTGCTCGCAGGCAGCTGCGCTACCGCGAGGGCTGTGCTATGCTGCTCGCGCCCAGCGCCGCCGCGCATTGAGCCTTGTGCATTGAGCATTGCGCATCGTGGCACCACCGCGCGTTGCCAGAAAACGGTGCCGCCCCATCCTCATCCTTTCACCCCCCCCCCCCCCCCCCCCCCCCC